>JALHBW010000062.1:0-35342 GCA_024339985.1 Tolypocladium endophyticum
AAAAAAAAAAAAAAAGGAAAGAAATTCGTGAGCAGAGAGCGCGAAGGTTTGGGTGCTCTGTTGACGTCGGTGGGTGTAAGTGTCGAAAACGGCAACTGCTCGAGGCCGGGATTGGTATGAAGTGGGATAGGCGGCCCGCTTCGGGTGAGAACAGACAGTCTAAGAAAAGACGCTCGGTGGAGGGAAGTGAGACACGGCAGCTTGGGTATTAATTGAGGGGGAGGGTGCTCTTAAGAGATCGTCAAGCGCCAGAGGCGGGATTTGGGGGGGAATACCAACCCAGCACCTCAACTCCACGAGGCCCTGGTTTGGGTATGTCATCTGGCGGCGCCGCTCCCGGCCCGGGCCCACACCCCCGGGACGCACTGCGTCGCTAAAGTCCGTCCGGTCATCGTCCGACTTGCCAAAACAAGAATCATGATTATTGTGTCAGCCGAGTATGCAGATGGGCGGTTAGGAGTGCGGCGCGACTACTTGTAGAGTCGTGTGATCACGTCCGAGTACGAGTTAGGGGAGTCACGGAGTTCGGGATGAAGACAGCGTGAGCGCGCACAGGCGGTGCGGTGCGACTGGACGGCCCTAGTTCCGACCTGGCTCGGGCTGCGGCAGCGCGAGATGCGCCCGCCCTGAAACCTGGTTTGCAGTGTGCACAGAGCATGGAGCAGCTTCAGCTCCAAACTGGCATCAACCGGAAAAAGGCGCAAGCAACAGCAGATGCGGTACTCGCAGCTGTGCATTTCTAAGCCTTCTGCCGCCCGGAGCCAGTGGGTGCCGGCGAATTATGCAAACACCCGCGGGCCGCGGTCGCGACTAGAGCCAGCGTTGCGCGGCGTCTTCGGTCAGTAGCGCCGTCTGCGGGTGTGGCCTGGTCGGCCTTTAGCGGACTTTGGCTTACAATAGCAGACAAACAAGACCCGGGAGCGGCCCAGAAGGGATAGGCTGCACCCACCCTTCGGCAAGGGTGAGCAACCCGCGCCCGGCCTGCGCGCCCAAACCCGCCCGCCGGCCCACGACCGCCTCCCAAAAACGCCGATCCCAGGCCTCATACGTTGTAGGGCTGCCTCGCCGCTCTGACTCGCCCGCGCTGCGCGGCACGCTACTGCACTAGTCAAGCAGTCTCGCTTGTTTCTTCCGCGGCCGGCAAGGCGCCGTCCGTGGCACCGCCATCCGCAACGCCTGCAGGTCATCAACTGGCGCCGACCTCGTCGTCCTGGAAAAGGGCCGTCTTTTATCTCGTCGCGAGCCCGCTCCACTTTGCTTTGCGAGTCCAGATTCGTCCGCCCCGCCCCGCCCTCATCCCGGAGCCGACGCACTGGGACGGCCGGCCGGCTCAGATGGGTCCCGATGCCATCTGCACAAAATAAGCATCCTTGCTTCTCGGCTCGCCTTTTCCCTCGCGCCATCGCGACTTGTCGTGCTCCGGACAAAAACACTCTTACGATTACGTCTTCCACCCTCGCCATGTGTCCTTGTCAGCACCGCCTTGTCGGAACCTTCTCGTCATCACATTGTTCTTATCCGCGACCTCGTCATGTCCCCAACTCCACAAACCCGCGTGGTGTCGTAGCATTGCAGGCTTGTCCATCTCCCCGCCCACCCAGATAGGAGCCTGCTTGTTCCTCAGCTGGAAACCGGAACTGTCAACAGTGTGTTGGCAAAACCCGAAAAGCCCGGGCTCGGACAGCATCTCGACAAGGGAGGGAGACTGTTGGAAGCCGGTGGCCAAGCAGCACGCTGCTAGCCTAAGCCGTATAAGACCGATAACGACCAACACATCTCTGCTCTGCTTCGCAAGGTCGAAACATGATACCACTTCGTCCGTGATCCACTTGTTTAGTCGTGATCTCCGGGCTCAAGACCGGTCGCCGAACCCCACCGGGGCGTGTGACGACATGGGGCTTCAGCTCTGACGGCCAGTGGGGGGTGTGCTGACACGTGGGACCCTGGGCCGTTGCCATATTGCCAAATTTCATGCTTCATCTAGTCGTACGACTATTGTTGTTGCGACAAGTTGTCCCCAAGACCTCAAAATCCTCACTCGTATCCAAGGGCCGCCATGCACGACGTGCCAACCCCGACACTCTCGTCTCGTTGCAGCTGTTGCACTCTTGTAGGGATAATAATATTCGGCATAGCTAATCATCGAAACCATCCCACTCGTCATCGTTCTGATGCACTTCGCTCGAGTCGTCTCCTGCCGTGTCGGAATCGCTTTCGCTTTCTTCGTCCGCGCTGCGTATGCCGCTTCCACCCTCCACGTCGTGTTCCTCCTCGTTCCTCGCAGCTAGCGACACCGCTTCCCCAGTTGATATAAGCACCGGCATCCCGAGCATGTCTCGAACTATCCGCCCACTCTCATCTCGTAAGAATGGACCCTCTCTAGCGGGATCCGGGTTCTCGGTGCCATCTCGAATGAACCCCGCAACAAAAAATCCCATGACTCCATGCCCATCATCCTTGTACGACCGAATGCATCCATCTGCCACGGTCGTGTCGCCCTCGCAGGCCTCCACCACGCCCCTGACGGGCCAGTCTTTCATGCCGCTGACCTGGTCATCTCTCGTCAGGATCTGCCAGCCTCGCTCGCGCGCGACATCTGATTTCAGTGCTGCCATGACGACAGCCTCGTTCTCTTGGGCGTGCACCGAACATGTTGAATATGTTACCCTCTTGGCCGAAGGGAACGAAAATGAGTGCAGCAACAACGTCAGTTGGAAAGATGACAGCGCTTCTAGCCGGGCCGCTAGGTCCTTTTCTGACTTGATTAGCGTCTCATTCCCATCGTCGTCCAGTATGACATTCTGCGTTTGGCCGGCAACTTCATCGTGCTTCCTCTTGCGCTTGTTGACGCTGACAGCACTCTGGTCCGACTGTTTAGGGGGCTCCGGTAGGTGCAGCTCAGGCATGGAGTCTCTGCCCACGATCCCGCTCCCTGAACAACTTGGGTCGAGAAGAAGAGCTCCTACGTCCTTGTACCGATTGTCCAACGGGTCGACCTGCAGGAAATCTTGTCCGGGCCCAATTCGGGTCATATGCCTTGAGCCGGCAATTTTGACCATCTTCTCCAAAATTTTAGCTCTCCTTGAGTCCTTCTCAAAGGCGTATATAGTCTGTGGCGGTGACTCGAACTCTGGGCGGTGCTCGTGTAGGATAGAGGCCAAGTGAGTCGTCTTGTTCCCTGGTGCGGCGCAGGCGTCGACCACGTCTCCATCCTCGGACCGCGGGTCCAGCAAATAGGCTGGGAAGCACGACGCCTTATCCTGCAAGATGATCTTGCCGGACACGTATGCGTCTGTTTTGCTCAAATCCGTCCCTGGTGTGACGGCAAGGAGATTTGGGACGTGCGGGTCAATGAAGAGATGCCTACCAGTTTTCGAGACAACATCCGGGATGCTACTGGCTCTGGAGTATTTTGCAAATGTCGTCTCCAGCTGCTCCTCGATATTGCTTTTGAGCGCGTTGACCCGCACCCATCGTGGGTAGTTTGCTTCCTCTCCAGCAGCATCCTTCTCAATCTGCTCCCTCAGAGCCTCCAGGGACGCAGCTTTGCGCCTCAGCCTCGCACGCGTAAATTCAGACGTCAAGCGACCCCTGTGTCTCTCGATGCAGGCTCGCAGCCCATGGCTTTGGGGCAGGGAGATACCGCCCTTTGCAAGAAGCAAGTCGTGCACCAAGAGTAGCGACAACGTGGGCGTCAGCTGTGTTGGAAGTCAGCAGCTAGACTTCTGCGTACAGTCAAGTTCACTGAGAAAAAAAACTGACCTTGCGCTCATGCTTAAGCAGTTCAGCCCTCTCGACAACTTCCTTGACGACAGGACTCCATTTGCTCGTCTGAAGGACTAGGGCGTAGAGCTGATTCGGAGGCGACTTGATACCTTTTTTGCCAAAGACTCGCGATTTCAGGCTACCGCCCTCGGCTGATGAAGCCGTCAATATTTCAGCAGCCTCGTGATAAAGTGACATGTTTATATTGCGTTTTGGGTCCAGGCATGGCCTGGGAATGAGGATGCCTGATGAAGAAATGCGGTTGAAGCCTCAACCAAATCCTGCAGTGGAAGGTGCGAGTGATGATTAGCCGTGGTTCAGCCGACTTACACCGCATGCCGCTGTGCTCTTGGTCAAGCTCAATTCGAATATTTGCCCTAGGCAATTCCAAAATGTTTATCATTTTTCCGTTTAGAAAGCGTGATTTGATCACCCTTCGTATCGAACTTAACGTCGTGGGCGACCTGATGTGGTTGCCAGTCGTCTCCTGTCACCGTTTGACACGCGGACACTGTCTCGCTTTGATGTGAGCTCAGGCTCCAGCCACTTGGATCACACCGCGGAGCTGCACTTCATATTTCAGGGCAGAGGTAAATCTTTGAGGCTCTTCATCGAACTTTGCTCCATCAGTCGCACCGAATAATCTGACAATAGAAAAGAAGCCATCTACTGTATTCTTTAATGTACAGGTAAAGAATCGAAGTATCCAAACGCAGTCGAAAGTCTCGCTGAAGTCTCGCTGCTCTTGCCCTCTGCCTCTTAAAAATCCTGGCCGAATCCCGTGCGTCTCCTGTGGCTAGTCCAAAACGACCGAGGATGAGATGCGAGAGAAATTTACAATAAAGCTACGTCCCAGATATTCTCCTCAAGAAATGAAAATTGTTCATAGCGTCTTGTAGCATCTAGTGACGGCTACGGTGTCGCTTGAGGCGGTTGTGAAGGTGACGTGAGTCCTTGGTGTTTTTGAGGCTGGCATTGCCATCTTTGCTGTACACGCTGAGAGCCCAGTCTCCACCGCAGATGCCAGATGCGTCACCTTCGCAGGCCTTGTCGCATTTGGAGTCATCGAGACGTTCAGAGCCGACAAGCTCGTCGCCGCAGTAGCACTGACCACCGTACTCTGTCCCTGCTAGCGAGAATCCGGCAGAAGTGCAGTGAGAGACGCACTTCTCGTTGCTCATGGGCCCAAGATTCGGGCGGATCTCACTCTTCAGGACTCGATCTCGAGTATCCTTGAAGCAGCCGGCGTACTTCAAGCCGCCAACAGATCCTTTCCCGGAGATGGGTTCGGTCGATGTCGGGGGCATGTCGCCCGTGACGGTGACTGTCTCCCAGACGGTAACAATCTTTGGCGTACAGGCGGACGGCTTTAACGTTGCTGTGGGCAAAAGTGAGCCAGGCTCGGAGGGATTAGGGCCTTGAGTCTCTGGAACAGAGTATGAAGTGGCCCTGGCAGACTCAGTTGAAGCTTCTGTTGAAACCTGGGACAGGACTTCTGTTGGCTTGGCAGTGGCTGACTGCCCCGGCGGCGACTTGACTGATGACTCTCCAGGGCCCTGCGTCGGCTTGTTGCTGGCTCCTGCTTGCGTAACGCTTGTACTTGGATTGTCGATATTCGATGGAGAGGGTTTGGGGCTGTCACCACCGCCATACCCCCAGCCTGAGATTGGGTTGGACCCTGGCAGAGAATCCATGACACCGCTGATCTTCTCGTCGACAGGAGTCTGAATTGTGCACTGGTCGCCTTCATTTAGGCCGTAAAACAAGCCAGCGCACTTGTCCATACCCGTGGTGCCAGCATCACAGGTGTCGATGATGTGCTGCAGCAGCTTCTCGTCCCACCCCGCCATGAAGTCAGCGTGGAGGCTGTAGCCGGTGGCATCACCGTTGGAGAGAACAAAAGGCTGCTTGCCTTTGCCTTGCTCCCAGCGATCCTTGAACAAGGGAGTATTCCAATAGACTTCGAAGAATAGGTGGGGGACGTGGATATAGCCCTTGGGACAATCCAGCTTGCCATCTCCCGCGTCACTGGGGAATACCATGTTGTTCTTGTAGTCGGTCAAGCCCGCTTTGGGATTGTAGCACGAAGGAAAATGCACGTCAGCCCGAAGTGGAGAGGCATAGCCGTCACAGTTCACGTCGGGGAAACCGACGCCCTCGCCCTTGTTGACAGGATCGCCAATGCCAGCCATCAAACCGTTGGAGTTTGCAGGCCATGCTGGCGCGTTGAGGTTACTGCGAGGGCAGGTCCACTTGACGGGATTGACGGGCCCCTTGGAAGGGTCGAGGTTGGTCGTGCCACCTCCGGCCGGAGGGTTTCTGGCATCGACATCGCCGCTGAGAATGTTCAGGCCAAGTGGGAAAGCCTTGATGTCATCGTTTGTAGGCTCGAAGAAGTAGTAAGCGTTGGTGTAGAAGACCTCCACGCCCTCATAGTTGCCCGACTTGGGATCCTTGAAGTACAGAGAGGGGTACCAGTAGTTACTGTTGTCTCCTTTTATCATGGCGGTGCTGCAGTTTGACTTTGTGAGGTCTTCGCCGTTGGAGTTCAAGCTGAAGCCGCTTCCGCCCAGAATGTTGTGAACGTGACTCGCGACTTTGCCGGGGCTGACGATGGGGTCTGCGCGTCCCTGGGTGAGCATCTTGTTGTTGAAGCGGAGAACAGCGAATGTTCGCTTGTCCTTGCCGGCAGCAGCAACGCCTGCCAGGGCGGCGACGGCCGAGATAATAACGGGCTTCATCTCAGCAACGGGACGCAGCAATATGCTTGGAGTCGGGTTGTTAAGAAGCTCCAGATGAATGGCTTGGGATAAAGAATGGGAAGGAGTTCTCGCTGAGACTGTTGAATGGAACGAGCAGTGATCCAGCAGGGCCCTCGAAAGAGAGTAAAATGAATGTGGTGGAAAATCCGAGTGTGACCTAGATTGGGCACGTCGAAGGAATGGAAGCACCAAACAGAGCACGGCTTTCCGTCTGGATCGAAATGAATGGAAAAGATGCTCAGCAACCTTTAAAGGAGAGTAAAGGGAAGGTTGGCATGGAAAGGGAAGAGGACGAAGAGACCACAGGCTGGTGAGAAGAAGAGTCAATGAATTATGGGGAGTGTGCACGCAGGGGAGGAGACATCCCAGCCCTGGCCCTCGCCGAGAAACAATTAAGCTGTGCAATGAATCAGCCTCCAAGAAGAAGAACTGGGGAGCGCTAATGGTGCAGTGCGGCGTCACTGTTGCTCTGCTTGCTTGAGATACAGTACCCATGCCACCATGGAGACTGTCATGGATGTCATGCTTGCCAAGTCGCAATGCCACGCGTTAGTCCACCGTTGGGGCTTAAGGGGCGAGATCGCACTCGCATCTTACATAGAGTGAGCTCCCCATTAAGCCTTGGTCCACCCACACGGTCATCGGCTCGGACCTCTGGGCGGCACCGCAAGGGGGCTTTGGAGCAACGTCAGCCAGCCAGCAGCCAACAACGTTGGGGGCTGCTGAAGATGGTCGACTCAGCGTGCGGGTGGCGCGCCAGCTCGTGTTCCTGCATAGGTCCCAGGACTGGCGGGCATTCTTGGGTGACTCTGATTCGCTACGGGCTCAACGCACTCGCCATATATTGACAGGGCCCAGGCTCGGGATGGTTGCGCAACAAAGCGAGAACAGAGCACTTGGTTGTATGTGATGCCAGCACAGCAGGTGTCAAGGCAGAGTTGATGCGCCGTCCAGGGGAGCAGGTTCTCGCCAACGACGAGAAGCGCTGCAGGCGCTGGTCCGAATAGCACGGCGTCAAACATCACATCGGACGATCTCTAGCAGACTTTGACGCTGAGCCCCTGCGGTTGTGAGAGATGTTGACAAGCTGAGTGGCTCCCCTATTGGGCCTCAACGGGAATCTGAAACCATCCGACGTCTCTTACACCCATGACAGGGGCCAGGCGGCAGTAGTTTGCAGATCGCGGGCGGCTACAAGAAGGATCAAACGAACACATCGGATGGCGCCGCCACTGGCGCAAACATTGGAAGCGAAATGGCAGAAAGGCTCGCCATTGGGCTTCGAAGTCAAGGTCGCCATCGAGGATAAAAAAGGCGTACAGTACCAGTTGGCCCTATCTGGCCCTCACGCCGTGATGCTGCGTCGGTCAAATGCGGGCTCCAATGCCCCTATCCCAGCTTGCCCAGGTCCCCAGCGTCGCCTCCCCAGGCGGGCCTGGTGCTGAAACGCGCTAGCAGAAGGGTCAGGCCGCCCAAAGCCGATTGGCTCGTTAATCATTGTTTGGCCTCGAGTTTATTGTGTGGCCCTATCTACTTCAAACTTTGTGCGCCTGGAGCACACGTACGAGCACGGAGTAGGAAACCTCTAGGCTCATTGTTGGCCGGAAGGGCGTTCTATTGTCCATCCTCCTCTCACAAACCAACACGATGCTTCTTTGCCCACCTTGGCTGTCCCTGACCTGACGTCCTGTGCAGTACCCCGCTCACCTCCGTGGTCATAACCTCAGCCAGTAGCCACGCTCTTCGCACCTTGACGCTGGAAGTCAGCAACTCAGTCCGTTAGACGCACCACGATTATATGAGAACAAAACCCCGGTCATGGCGGATGTTCATTACCTTGTCGCTTGCCAAACCCATTAGCCGTATACGGGGCCGTGCCTAAGCTGAATGTGCAGGAGGGCAATAACCCATTGCTCTTCTCTTTCCTCCAGTAGAATTTAGGTTCAGTGTCCCCATTTGAGTATAAGTGAAGGCCACTGCGTGACTATGTATATTACAGTGTAAAGTTTATTACACTGTGTCATTCCCACTCCCGGCCTTAACGGAGGTAAGAAACGGTGCCTGATTAAAACTGCCCAACTCGCCATGTGAAGCAAAAGAGGCGAGGCTCACCCCGCTCACCCAGCTCAGCCCATTGGCCAAAGAGGGGGGTGCTGCCTAGAATCTTCTGTAGGATGAGGCTCTGCGGAAGCAGTTCGCAAATTGTAGGAGGTTCCGGCCCAACGATGGCCTGAAAGGCAGAGCATCCAAACATCACAACATAACACGGCCGCAAAGATAGATAAAGCTGTTGAGTATTGTACATGTAGCGGTCTCATCAGACTTAGCAAGAGTATGGACGAGCTCTCTCATCTCCAAAAGGAGATCTCTAATCTTACCAACATCTTATCCTTGATCACCAAAAGAGCCCCAGATTTTGAAGGGAGGGATGATGAACCACGCAGCTCTGGGCCGCCACGTTCTGAAGACCACGACGCCGACCTTGAAACGGATAATGAGCCTGTAGATGAGGCTGATTTCGAAGCTCCAATCGCTTCTGAGGACGCAGAAGTCGATGCCTTAAAACGAAAGGCCCTAGATCGCCTGGCTGAAGTTTTGGCTAGGTTCAAGTCGACCAAAGGCTCCAAGAACACCGACGCGAAACATGTTACTAGTGTGGTCATGGTGGAGGAATTGAGCGACGAGTCTATTACATTCCTTTGCGCCAAGAATGAGGGTCTCGATGCCGTTGACATGGGTTTTTTGAGGAAACTAGAGGACTTACTCCGGAAAATCGCAGCGAATGGTAAGTGAAGCCCCTCTACATCATGGAAGAGGCAATGTACCGATGAATCTTACAATTAATGGGTAGAAATAGGCGCAGGGAATGGACAAACAGAACAAGTCGACCAGGTATTCGATACACTATTTGATCATTCAGAGCCCCGCATAAAGCATTACTCTACAATACTTCGCGATGCCATCGAAGAGGCCGGCCGAGCCGTCGCGCTCCCCAGGACACTCACGAACCGAAATGTCCAGGAGGGCCTCCACCAGGTCACACTTAGAGACTGGGAAGACAACAATGGGTTTCATTTCAGTTTCCGACCCGGCGGGATCGGAGAGGAATCCACTTCTGATAAAGCTTTGGACTGCATATCTGACCAGGAGGAGGAGAGTCTTGTCCAGGAGGTTTACGGCGAAATCCAACATCTGTTCGGGAGCGCTCTCCACAAAGCCCCGCAAACCTCTACCAAGAATCTTTTGAAGAAAGTCTATCGTATTGTACGACATCCTCGGCAGCGACCTGCGTTGAAAGGCCTTCTCAGGCAAGCGTTCCACAACAATAGACGACTATTTAAGAATGCTTGGGCCTCTTTGCTGTATTTGACTCGGATTTTCTATGCCGCCGTCAGCCTCGTGGATCTCACAACCAGGTTGAGTTTCGCATCTTTAAAGTTCCGGCAGGTCCCGAGAGCCAAGGCCTATCGTCCTATGAGTTCATATGGGAGAAGCCCAACTAAATTTCTAGCGTCTCTTGGCTATTCTCCTCTAAGCCAAGGTTGGAGCGACTTCTTTCAAACCACGGAGAGGGTCAAAGAATTCATGCGATTGTCACACTTAAAAAAGACAGTCCATGGAGAAGTTCAGCTTATACTCCATGTCGAGGGCCTTATACATGCCCGTGGGAAGTTTACAGGTAAAGTATTTCCTTATATCGGATGTAGCAAGAAGTGCTGTTTCTTCTGTGAGCTCTTTCGCGAACGGCACGGGACCTTTCAGGCGCGCGGGACACATCAGACCCTGCTTCCATTGTGGGCTTTACCACGAATACCTCCACAACAATCACTTCAAGTATTGCGTCAATTCTCGAAGCTCCTGGGAGATATCCTGCAAAGCATGCTCAATATGCCGTATCCTCCTCTACGACGAGATCTGCTACAGCATTCATCAGCAGCCTTATCTACAGCACAAGCAGTGCAACGGGAAGCACCGACGTATTCTACTAGACCGCTGACGTTAAGGTTTGTTGGTTTCTAGATCATCTGCAGCCTGGATGCGAGTATACTAAGATCTTGCAGAAGAATGATGCTTGGCTTTGGCGGAGTCTTCGCCACAGAGCACCAGATGGAATTCGTTCCTTCAGTACAAACCCCCGGGTACACTACCCTAATTGGTGGGCCTGGAAAGCGAGAAATTGCGCCTGTGCCAATTGACGAGGCTGAAATATCCAAAATCAATCACGAGAGGAGAACATCTTTGTTGGAAGATATCCACGAAATGCCGCCTACCAGGTGCCTGGATCGGCAACTATGCCGAAGTTGTCGCGGCCTCGCAGACTATAGGTGCTCAGCTTGTCAGACAGGGTATTGTTCTAAGGTTTGTCAGAGACGAAACTGGCCATCCCATGTCTTCACGTGCAGGGTTTCAAACCGGCCGAACGACGTGGATTTCCTCAGATTGGTCAGCCGGAGGGTCACGAGAGGAATCAATGCTGAGGATAAAGAACAGCTTCACAGTGCTATGCTTTATCTGTTTGCTGATGACCACATCTGCAGGACCTTCGGATTCAACAACTGCGAAAACATACTCGATGTACTTCATCTTGTTTGCCTCTACAGAACCATGTTATCCAGGGTCTGTCAAGCCGCTAAGGCGCTGCAGCAGCATCTGGAAACCGATACCCTCGGCAACGTCATGGATGATTTTTGTCAACTTGAACGACACATTGCGCAGCTCACCAATAAGGACGAATGTACCTGCGTGACTTGGTTTCTGAAACGTCGGGCATCAGAGTCATTCCTCATTCCGAATAGGGACAAGACGACTTATGAAATCTGGGTTACCGCAGTAGCCGGTGCTATTGAGTGTCTCGACTTAAGTGATAGGTTCGAAAACGGATACGCTCTCAATGAGTCTCAGGCGGATGTTTTCGATCTTTGTGTGGCAATCCAGCCCGCTCTCTGTTTTTGCTTCGTCCCGGATATATATTCTTCTTCTTGGATTAAATTCGGGTTCTGTTACTGCAAGTCATTCTCACAGCGGGCCGAACTTGCTCGACAATACTTGGCACTAGTGTTATCTGGCGCTACTTTCGATGAAATTGTCTCTGCGTATGAGGCATCGAGCTTGGCGGATTTGATGCACACTCGCGGCATAGACATCTCGAAATTGCAGAGCCAGGGCATTCAGCTTCATTGGCCTACTCCATGCGACTACAGTATCTATCGGCTTATGATAGGAGTTGAGCATGCATTGTCAGGGCGATTCTGTAGCTGTTTCAGCGTACGCGAAGGTCGTCATTGTCACACCTATTTTGAGACCCACCTCGATGGTGAGTCTGATGCAAACTTTGGGTTTCACTTGACAAGCAGCTGGGAGAGATGGCAACTCTTGAACTTCTACAAATACCTTTTCCGATTACCGGGCTTCGACGCTCACTGCATGGCAGAGGCTACGGAGGATCTTGACCATGGAAGCTTGGAGAACTACCTCGACATCCTTGTTCCCGATATGAGAAGGAAGATATCCGACAGAAACCGAGCCGGCATCTTGTTCCCAAGGCTAACGGATAGGCTGAAAGGGCAGACCTTGGACGGACAAAGTATCTCCCACTTTCATATGCCATGCAATTGCAAAGTACACGATGTTGTAGGACCACCGGGTATCTCTCATTTGAGCGTTCATCGAATTCTTGGTACCGCGAGCATGATTGCCAACAATGAGAGATCTGGATCAGAGGCTTAGAGCTCTTTTATATCACGTTTTCGATGAAACTGTTCTTTCATACAGCAGTTATTATTTTCATAACTGACTAACTTACTGTACTGTACTTCAAACATACGAGTATACTGCGAGATTGTACACTGCCTCACTCCTCCCTCGGGAAGCAAGTCGCCACCTCCAACTTTCCCGTCTCCGCGTCGGCGTGAAACGACAGTACAGCTGTCGCCCCGTATTGGAGCGGGTTGCCTTCGAAAATAACTAGATCCTTGCTCTTCTTCAGGCCCAGTATCGACTCGATGTTTGTAGAAACCAGCCGGACGGACTCTCGCTCGCTCAGGCCGGCATACTTGGCCGCCCAACCTGCCTCGGGACCCAGACTATTGAGGCGGTAATCCACGGGCATGACTAGAAAGGGAGGTTGGCGGATTAGTAGTGAAACGGTAAGATGTATCCAATGTGGCACTCACAGTCCTCGGCAATCGCCAGTGCAAATGTGACACCAGCCTCTGTCAAATAGCTAGCAATGCTGCGGCTGAGGGGAGGTCCAATGACGGCATCCTTGCTTCGAAACTTATCACCAGTCGGGCGATTCTGGGTGAGAATCACCGGGATGTCGGCTGCTTCCAAGTCTTTTGCGACCTATTTATCCTCATCAGACTTCATTTCCCGCGAGGATCGTGTAGCGGGGAAACTTACGTAGGGTGCTTCTTTTCCTCCCATGATGACGAGTTTTGTACTTGGGAAGTCTTTCTTAATCAAGCAAAGCTGCTGCAAGTCGTACTGTGATACACATCTCGTCAATATCAAATTATTGAGCATGTCTTGCTGAGCGGCATACGTACCTTGTTGTTGCTCGTCACCACCAGTGCCAACTCACCGCGCTGCACCTGGCCGTATATCGTCGCATTATGTTTTCCTCTGGCATCCTGCAACATCTTGCGCAAGCGCTGCACTCCGGCGCCGACCGTGTTCTCCGAATCCTTGGTGCCTTCGTCCAGAACCAGATGCAAGGCTACGTCATCCTGGACAATGCCACCGTTGAGAAGACTCTTCTTCCCACTGGTGAGAATCTCCGCGCTGACGCCTTGGACCAGGCCACCCGATTCCGTTAAAGGAGCTGTGATGGCTCGCGTCACTCCGCCCAAGCGGGCCCGAGCAAAAGATTTGCCGTCCAGCCAAATGCCATGCTTGGCGTATACGACGCTGTCTGGGTCAGCAATTTTCTGTCCCTTGGCGTCGCCGTCGCCAGTCTCATCTACCGTGGCAATTTCCCTCATGCCTAAGGCCTTGGACACCGCGGTGAGACCTGGCAAGACGTGTCCATTTTGCAAAGACACCTTCAAAGCCTGTCCACTCCCTCCTAAAGTTTTAACCTTTTCCGCGCAAAGCTCAGTTGGCCCCAAGCAGACAACATTGCCATTATGGATCACAAGATCGAACGGCGTCTTAGATTGCTCGGTCACAGACGCAGTTAATTCGGGATAATTCTCTAAGAAGGTCTTGCGAATTCCCTCGATGATGAATGTTTGAGCGCCTTCCGCCGCGAGAGAACATGTTTCGTTCCTGACTTTATCTTCCGGCTCATATCGAATCTGCGGCTTGTTCGTTGCAGCGTCATCGGCCTTCTCTGGAGTCGCGAGCGACGCCCCCATGCTTTCCTTGACTTTGGAGTCGTTCAGTTGCGGGACTCCGTCGATGAAGACTTGCAAAGGCGTTGCTCCAACAGAAAGCGGATGCGAGTCCCAGACCACAAGATCTGCATCGTATCCTGGTCGACAATACCCAACTCGGTAATCAAGGTCGATCGCCTTTGCCGGAATCGATGTGATGGCCTGGAGAGCCTTGTCCTCGGGGAGATGGAAAGAATGGCCAATGGCCGCCTGAGAGGCAAGATACTTCGCATTGATAGGTCCGCCAACATGATCAGACTTGTACGCCACTGGGATGCCGTGCTTGTCGAGAATGTGTCCAGCGTAGAGGCTTGGCGAGTACGACTCCCACTTGTATAAGCTGAACTCAGCAAACAAGGCCACTGTGACATTATCTGCCTTCTCCTTGAGCATCTCGGGAACCTGCCATGCCTCGGAGGCGTGGTGGAAGCCTCTCACTCTGTAACCAAACTCATGGCTGATCCGTAGCATGGTCTCCATATCCTCCTGCTCATAATTGTGGTTCTGCACAATAACTCGCCCCCGAAGGATGCTGATGGAAGTATCAAGATCTAATTGAAACGGAAAGTTCCCATTTTTCCGCATGAACTTGACTTTGTCTCCCGGCTTTGATTTGCGACTATCGGCAAGTAGGTCGCAATAATCGTCCTGACGTTCCTTGAGCTCCTTGGCTTTCTGAAAATGTTCTCGCAGTTGCCATGCGACGCCCATGCGAGTGTGTCCCCAGACCGCAGTCGGATTCTCTCCGAACGCCATTTTAACATATCTATGCCGCTCTTCTTGTGGAAGACCCCGCTCAAGCAGGAGGTCTTCCACCACCGGCTCATGGTGCGTTCCAGAGTAGAGCGCGTTCTTGACGACTGTGCCTTCCCCACCAATGATGTTGGCGGAGCCTGGGATGATGAGAGATGTCGTGATACCGCCGGAGCAGATGAAATTCGTGGCAGTGTCGTAGGCCTTTAACCCATCAATGACACGGACCATGGGCGTCAGGGCCTTGGTCAACTCATTCATTTCATTCTCGTCAGCCCGAGCTTTGGAAGATGGCCACGGCGCGATCATGTGATGCGAATGCATATCGACCAGGCCCGGGGTCACATAGCGGCCATGTACGTCGTGTTCAGTGACGTCGCTTTCACCCCGACTCTTGCGCGAGGCCTCTTCTATGGACACGACCAAGCCCTTGGAAATAGTGATATCCACGGCGTGAGGCAGGAATGTTTCTCCGTCGAACAGGGTCGCATTTCGAAAAACAATGGTCTCCTTCTGGCCGACTTCAGGATTCCATCTCGAATTGCTCTTTCTCTTTTTGGCATCTTCTCGAGCCGGCAGCTGGGAGATGGCACGGCACTGAGCAACTGCGTCTTCGTACCGCTTGAGAGTCGACGACGCTCCTGGCCCAGCCCCGCGATGCGGCAAGACATCGCCTGCGCCCAACAGTAGGTATGCACCTATCAAGACGCCGAGAATCGTACAGAATTTGACGAGAGAAACGGTCCAAGACTCTTGTACGTGAACCATGTACCACCGTCGCCGTTGGCGGGGATATGCCCTGGCTTCGTACGGTGGTGGCGCGGCACCATGCTGAGGAAGAAGCGAGCTCTTTTGCATACCGTCGGCGGGCATGTTTGTGATGTGCCTCCTGGATCGAGGCGAAAGCGGCCAATCCAGAAAACTTCGGATGCTGAGAGGCTCTAGTACCGGCCAGGGAGCGATAGGCAAAGAGCCGGAGTCTCGATGAGTCAGTGGCAAGAGTTCATTAAAATATAGCGGATCGCGAATCCGCCGGGCCTTTGTGCTTACGCGTCAGGCCATGTCAATCGCCGTCCAGATGCTCGTGGAGTCTCGAGTCTCAGCGTCAGCCATGAGGATTCACCGAGGCTCTGAAGGAACGGGGTCGGGGAAGGCGTACCCGGCGCGGCGCTGACAGACGCCACCTTCCTAACTAGGCAGCGAGCTTCTCTCTTCCCACGAGCCCACGCTATTCTCCTCCCGGCGCTCTTGATCCAGGAACCACACTTGTCGACAGGAATCATCATTGCTTTCACACAGAGCGACCTACGACTTCTCCGTAGTCGATGCTGGCAAATTCACCAACTCTGGCGACTCTACAGCTTTGCAGTCATGCTTGCGAATGCCATTCGTGTTCTCAGTTGTCTTCCAGAACCAGGGGCGTAGCACTGCGGTAGGTGACCGCAGTTGCTCTTCGCTCGCTCAGGACGGGTTGCTTCAGCCAGTTCGGCCCAGTCCCGAGATCGACCCCTTTGTCACAAAAAGCCCAAGCGTTGGCCAATAAGCCTACATTTCTCTAATGTTTGATGCTCCTAACAAGTCAGAACTCGCGCGCCCTGGCTTCGCCGAGCCCAATCTTTAGGGCGACGCCCTTTCCGGCGAGACGGTTCATCTGCAAATTGATGGCAATACCACCCAATGGGCTCTCGCCGTCACATTTCTCGCTCTTTCCTCTCTCACATGCATAAGCATTGATTCGTGCACACGAAAATTACAAGCGACACTCCATAACCGTGCAGATACCATGAGACGACTTGCCGCCAAGCTCCTATCAAACAAGGGTATCAGTACCGCAGCAGCCAGCTGGCGACGGAAGCCGCAGCCACATCTCAATCATTGGCGCAATCCCAAGCAGCAGATCCTGCATATTGCTCCAGATCATGTCTGCATTGCACCTCGCGAGGAGCCAATCGTACGGCGGTGTTGACTTTCCTCGTCACGGCGCCGTCCTCGCCCTCGCGGGTGATGTCGGTGCCACGCAGACTACGACGCCTACGTCGAGCTCCTGCACCGTTCAATGCAGCGCCATATGCGCGTTTCTTTATACCTTAGCAATCACAATCCTGCGCCCTGACTTTGACAGGTCTGAGCATCGCGCAGGAGATGGGGGACCAGCCGAGCCTGCATAGCCATCTGAAACCCCTCGAACAGATGATGGCGGGTAGAGGGCACGGTCTCGTCACGATTCTTCGTGGAAGTTTTAGTCGACCGTTCCAGCTTAGGACCGAGATGTAGGAGCGAGCAATACCGCTCGCTGTGAAACATCAGGTATTGGATTGTGAGGGTTCATGACGATGCCCTTATGTCTGACCTCCGGGGATCCGAGACGGTATTGCAATACTTCGGTCCAAACTGTTATTACACTCTTGAAAGTTTCGCCGCGACACCTACGGTGCAAATGCTCCCCTTCCACCACAGAGAGATCGATTGTGATCATGACCCATGACTCACTGTTGGTCCAGGGCACAGCAGGGCCAAAACCCTTGAAGAGGAGCGTGCCTCCGCATTTTCCACGGACGTCTTGACAATAGTCCAGGGAGATCTAGTCATGCTTCCGGATATGTGGTCATACCAACTGCTCGCGCGACTAAGGGGCTGCTGGCGTTCGCGTTGTCAGCAACCATCGAGACCACAGTCCCTTACTCTCTATGCAGGACGATGAGTACGAGTGAGACGGTGCGTTTAATCCTTTCAAGGCAATATGCGTGCCGATGAAGTGACGAACGGCGCGAGCCACTAAAACACTCTGGGCTTGAGGCATGGTGTTTCTTGTACTGGCTCGCCGTGCAGGTGACAACTCACACAAAACGTCATGGTCGTAGGAGAAAAGCAGCAACCAACCAGAGACCTTCTTTTGGCCATGATAAGCGAGCTGAGCATGACCCGCGTGATCGATCGGCCCTGGGCCGGCTGTCCTACATCGTAAGCGTCGAAGTTTGTTCCCCCCATCAACGGAAACATTGCATGGTCAGGCCCCTTGATAACATCAAGCCGGCAACAGAGTTAAGTCCCCTTTGAATGCTAACAAGTACATAGAGTCGCTCGTGGTCCTTTCTATAAAGTACAAATTCAAGGAAGAGGATATTGCGGACGTGATGTCATAATATTTGGGAGAGCAATTCCAAGGATGGAAAAAACAAGACATGACGCAGCTCACTCATGTGGGAGTCATGTTTGGTCATCAAGGTTCAATCGTCCAGTGTCGTGTCCCCTCTCTTCTAGCTGTCGTCCATGTTGTATCGCCGCATGCCGAGATGTCAATTCGGTGGAATTTCATGCTTGTGACCCATGCTCATTCTAGTCCCGAACCGTGCGCCGCTTTCGCTGTCCCTGTGAAGTTTCACCATCGTCGTCGTCATTCTCAGAGAGGTCGTCTTGACCCCTTGCATTTTTCGACTTCTCGTTACCCTTCTTGATCGAGATTATGCAGCCTTGTTCCTTGAGGCGTTTAGCCAGGTCACTGCTTGGCAGCATCCCCGGAAACTCCTTGGCGCTGTACACGTGGAAGACTTCGCTCAAAGTCTCTGTCAGAATGGGGAAGTGCTTGACTTGGCCAGCACGGCTCGGATCTATCATGAAAACAGTAAATTTCAATCGAAAGGCACCTGGGGTGCGGCATGAGAGATCAGAGAAGCAAAAAAAGCATCCCTCCACACCCTGTTCATCTTGTCCGACGAAAGGGGTGCCCACAAGTGAGCCCATCAGCCGACGTTGGTGCTGATATTCCTCGGGCATGAAGGACGCATCGCGCGTGCCTGACTCGTCGCATATGGCGCAGTTCATGATGTAGCTCTCATAGCGCAAGTATGATCGGATCTCATCCTCTGTCAGGCTGGAGCTCTCAATGAGGAGCTGGACAATGGGTGGCGGATCAATAACACGCCTGTCCCTGTCGCCGAATCCGCATGCTCGTGCTGCCTTGGGTTGTTGCCGAAGTCTTAAGCTGAAGTTGATATCGCTCAAAGCCTGCACTCTGCTATCACCTAGAAGATTCGTCATCCCTGGTATGGCAGCCCCGACTGCTGAGTGAGCCTGCGCTTTTTGAGCCTGACTTGGGGCAGGAACTGGCGATTGAGTCTGTCGTCGTAGTTGCTGGGCGGCACAAGGCGCTTGGGTCCTCTGGAAGTGCTGATGGTGCCCGTGTAATGGTGGCGCAGGATGAGATGGAGCTGATGGCTCCCAAATGGGTCGAGACAGTCCTCGTTCGTGCGAGGCGTCGGACCCAGTAATGTTCACAGGCGGTGATGCCCAAGCCTCCTGACCAGGTGGCAACGGGAGCTGGCGGTGATGAGATACCACGTCTTGAGCGGAGCCGGTAAAGGTGGAAGAAGACAGTGAAGGAAACGACGAGTGAGAAGTGTGGGGTTGAGTATGGGCGCTCCGTCGATCCTGAAACAGAGTCGCGGCAGACATGGGGGATGAAGAAGGATGGGGGTTCGAAATATTCGTTATTTCGGTATTGAGTCCTTCCGGAGGAGGTAGTCGAGGGCCTCGGTGAGTTGGGCTGACGACGTGAGCCTTTGTATTAGAATGGTAGTGGATGTGATGGTGTGTGTGGCCTTGCTGGTCGGGGGCCCAGTCATTATATGGGAGAGACATGGCTTCAAAGCCTCCATGCCCATGAGCTTCTTTGTCGGTCGGGGAAGAAGACATGGGAGATTGGGTTCTGGCGCCTTATCTGCTGGCATTCGACATGCGTGGACAGTGCCCTAGAGTCGAAAACCTGATCAGTACTCTTGCTCAGCAAGCAGAACAAGAGCTGGCTGGCGTACCCCAGCAACAGAGCGCCCATTGAGATGTGCCAATTCCCAGTCTCGTCCGGAAATGCTCAGAACGGATTTCTCGGTATCTCCCAAAAGCGCCCGCGCCTGAACCGGTCTTGAGGGCGCAGCTTCTATTCTTTTAGTCGGCTTTAACCTGCTTGCCGGTGATGGAAGAGATAGCCAACTCCAACACGTCGGCAACAGCGGGGGCTCGGGGAATGCGAGTACCGTGCGTATTGGCGAATAGGGCTCCTCTTGCAGACAGTAAGGCAAAGCCCAGGCAGCGGCGGAATGTCTGAGACGGCTTTTTCGTGAAAGTACTTGCGGGACAGGCGGGCAGGCATCGGAGCCGTCCAGAGCTCACTTGTAGGCTAAGTTTTTCCACGCCGTCCTCACTCTTGCCAGAAGGCAGTCGAGGCACCGTGACGGTGCCGCCGGATGTGCCAACAATGCACACCGTTGCCAAATGGTTGACGCTACAAAGTAACAAGAACCGGGGGGGTCGAAGGTCGCGCCAAGCGCGAGGAAATGGGCGATCGCTCCCTGATGACCAGAAACCGTCGAGAGCGCCACGTTTCTCGGACCTGGTCACCGAGATCTGGGCAAAAGCAAGTCGGTAGCAAGCTTGAACAAAATTCCAGAGAGAGGGCGGAGTATTGAACGGGAGCAGCAGTACGGAGTATCGAGGGACCGACGGAAGACGGCTGCAGCAGAAGTAAGATGAGCGAGTACAATGCGCAGGGCCATGTGCATCGTCTTCGGCGGAGCGATGCCGCCGTGTTAAGGCTATCCTTGCCCCAGACGTACTCGTAGGGAAAGCCAGTCATCGTTTGTGCCAGCTGCCCACGCCTAGCCTCTTGAGCTTAGTTCTCCGCTTGCACGCAGGCAACGCTGCATTCGAGGGCAAGGTCCGCGGCTTTCAGTGGTAGCCGACCAGGACCAGAACAGGAGATATATGACAGATCTCATTCAACTACACGTCTGCGGCAGACCCTGGTCCATGCCCTCCCGTTGTGGGTGTGTGGGTGATCCCGAGGCGCTGGACCGTCCCCGGCATCCAATGTCCTACCCAACATCATGGGCGAGGCTCCAACGCCGTTTATCGAGATCGGCTTTGGCGCCGCAGTGAGTTGGTGCATCGTTGGACAAGAATTGATTCAAGGCAAGACACATACCAGCTGCTGTTCGAGCAGACCGGCCTGCGCTGCGGCCTTTCATATGTCGGCCGAAAGGCCACAGATGCCCAGCGGCTCTAATGTAGATGGGATTCACAGCTTGGAATGGTTTGTTACCATGTCAAGGGCGCCAACCGCCGCCCGGAAGACAGCAAAGAAAGTGTGCTCCGTCATTACCGGCCGACGACGACGAATGGATGGATTGGCCATTTATTGCTCTTTAATGGAAGTGTTACCGTGCGTGCTACAGCGCGCGGCGAGGGTTCGCCGGGCCGCGGGCCGCAGGAGCAATGAGCGATGGCACTTGCCACGCTCATACGGAGTAGACCGCGCTAACAAGGCGCCGTGGGCTGGCAAGTGCGACTGAGATGAGGCCGGCTTGACATGAACAACCAGTAGCTTGCGTCGCAGTCGGTACTCCCCGCAGGACGCTGCAGCGTCAGGTCTGGCACTTGGTTGACAGCCTGGGCAGTCGGGGGGACCGAATCTCACGTATGTACGGAGCTCTCCGTACAGAGTCTTGCATGGTCCATGGCAGACTTACTCGCGTGGCTGCAGAAGGAAGGTCGACGGCTGCGGGCTGTCGTCTGGGCTGGGCCGCTGCACGCGTGCTTCCTCTGGGACGGTATCCTATCCAACGTGGTCAGCACTCGCCGACGTTTTGCTTGCTTTTTCGGACTCCATCCCCCCTCTATTACCCTGCAGCAGCGCATCTTGTGTGGTTTCTCGCACAGCAGCTTTCAGTAGGCAAGGGGCTTGTGGAGGAGGATCGCTGGCAGCAAGGACTGCATCAGGCAAGGCTCGAGTCCCACAGGAACGGCACAGCTGGAAGGGCCGCCTCGCCGGGTCCTGTGGCAGAAGCTGTGCTTTGCGTCTTGCTGAGTCGATGTGTCGGTTGCCTGTCGGCGCTGGGAGGCGCCGCAGTTGTCTCGTCGTTGCAACGTGCTGGAGGGATCCATGGGTGTCTCAGCGTCAGCCGGGGCCAGCGAGGGCGGGCTGGTGGAAGACGACGGCCGGGCAGGAACAGTCGGGGATTCGGGGGCCCTTGCTCGTTTAGGGCGATCGCCAGCTAGCGCAACCAGCCCCGCAGTTGCCCAACTTTCCATGGCAGCGGCCGGGTGGGCAGATGGGCACCTCCCTAACTGCCGCCAAGGTCCACCACCACCTTTACCTTGCATTCCAAGTCCATTATGAAGCCGCCTTAGGTACCGGCTTCAGACTCCGCTGCGTCTACTCCGTGCTGCTGGGACCTCTCGAAGCACAATGCCATGCCGACCGCGGCGAGGACACAGATGGCGCGCGAAAAGAAAGCTTTACCCAGCCCGTCTGCCCTTGCAGACCCTTGCAGGCGCGCTCCGTACGTACCGAGACATGTCTCCTCTCGTCCGCCATGTAGGCCAACTTGCTGCTTTGGTGGGAAAATGATCGCTGATGGACTCGGCAGACCACTGGCGGATGCATGAAGCTTTCTGCGAGAGGAAAAGAAAGTTGCCTACATCTTGATGGTCGAGCATTTGGAAGTTTCAGCGAACCCTCACTGGAAACCGTGCTCTAGTCGCTGCAGGAGGCTATGACCATCTCGACGGACAGCCGGGGGACCTGCTAGCCACAGCAGCGTCGACGGCTGATCTCATACGAGTAAAGGTGCTGCGCCGGTTGACCTGGTGAAAACGAAGTTGCCAGCCCGCGGCCCGGTCTATGCACATGTTCATGCATGACACGTACAAACCGAGAGCGATACAGTACACCGCTCGTTGGATTTGACGCTAGATGGGCGAGCAGGGGCCCAGCCCTGGGACCCCTCGGGGGCTGAACAGAAACTGCAGCATCATGCCACCAGCAGGACTGAGCTTTGGCCAGACCGTGATCATCGGCACGTCTGCTGCGCGGATAGTGATCAACAACGCTCTTCTGAGGCTTCAGCTGCACAAGAGCGATGGGTCACAGCCTGTCCGAGCCTCCGAACCTCACCTTTCCCAGACGGCTACCTACACCAACCTACTGGAGTAGCGGACCCGAGTCCAACAGTTCGGTTGAGTGGATGTGGGCGGCAACACGGTCCGTCCCTCGCCTGGTGGGTGGTGACATTTCGCACTAGACTTGGCAAGGACTAGCCCGCGAGGATAAGCCAAGTCGCCAGTCAACGAGCACGCCGTTGCTTTCTTTTTTCAGCATTCAAGGCTGGTACTGTATCACGGCTGGCATGGCCGCTTTGGACGTAACGGAACGCCGGTCGAGGCCCATTCTTGTCGCCAAGCACCGGGACCACGGGTTTTGGTTACCCATGCCGCTCACTTATCCCGTCATCGTGCATAGCGCCATGCCATCTCCCACTCCTGCCAGAATCACTGAGACTCGTGATCTATCATGTCTTCCGTTCTGTCATCTGGCGGTCCGGTCAGAGGTCGCCGCGTGATACAAGGCTAACCAGCTAGCCTCCGGAGGTGAGCATCTTCAGAAGGCACTTTCTAAGTCGATGCGCTTCTCTACTGGACTAAGAAACTAAGGTATCAAACATCAAGCAAGGGCAGGTAGCTGATCTTGATGGCACATGACACACCCACCGAACTTCCGGGTTTCCGGGTCCAATTTGTCTTGACGCGGAAGGGCCGACACGTGCGCCCGAACATCCTTTCAAGTCATCCCTGTCTGACTCTCGCTCGACCATACATGACCGTTGCGATGGACTCCCACCCTCTTGAGTCTTGATGAAGCTCTGGCGGGCGAGCAATTTCGCGGATGCACGCATGATCTCACAGTCAGGATGGGGGTCCAGTTTACGCCACAACGCGATGTGTGAAGAGTCCTCGAAGCTTCTGCTGCGACGTCTATGTAGGGATTCTGGCATCCTTGATGCCGCCAGTGCTAGGCTGAGATCTCCGTCCCTTGTCGAGATGTCCTTGTCTGAGTGACCGGCGATCTGGCGCGGATACCGCGAGTTCGCTCCTGGCACACATCACTGGGCATGCCGTTAGTCTCTCATGCTTGTCTCGGTTCTGAGTCGATCTGAGAGTCAATCTGCCTTGCAAAACGATATCACCCAAGGTCGGCCGTCAATGTTGCATATTTGTTACCTCACCAACTCGTGGGAGATGCATGACGTGGATTACTACCTCGTGTCTCTCAGACATCGTCCTGCTGCATCTGGGCTAATAAAGTTCATCAACGCAGATCAGCACGCTCGTTGCAACCTAAAGTCTCCGATTTGGTCGGTAGTCATGGCAGTCGAGGCGTGAGGGCAACAATACGTTGACGAGTCACCCAGGAACCACAACTACCACTGCCCAGCCATTTACCCGTTCAATCGCAGCGGGATGTACGAGGACTCAAGACTCCTGACGTGCAGCATCCCGTGCAGGACCACGAGGCTAGAGTCGGCACGCCATTCATGTATGTCAAGTCGCGGCGGTAGACAAGTCGTTCCGAGACAGTCTTAGAAGGGGCGACGACGAGAGATTTCTTTTGCCCTCACAGGCCCCGCATCGCCAGCCGTCTGCATTCTGTGCGAAGCTGCGCAATCTCAGAGCTCGATGAAGCGCATTGTAAGCTACATTGACTCGCCATCGTGCAGGAGCCTCGGAGAAATCTGACCGCTCCGGGATTGAAGACGTTTTGGTAGAAGGGGTGGGAGGGTCATGGAAGTTGGACCAGCGGTTTCACCGGTTTCGACTATTGTCTTTACTTGTCTCGGCAAAGTTTTGCGACCTTCAGAGGCGGACAAGGACCAACTCGTGGCATTTTTGCGAAGTGTTGCCTCTTCTCTCACCATGGCGCAAGGGAGGACAGGAGTGAAACGCACGACATTTGCCATGTGTCGATGCGCGGGGAACTAGCAGCCTGCAAGTCTGACTGACTGGTGCGAGTAGGGGCCATGCAGTTGAGAAGCCCAGCGAGTGAGGGCCCAACGAGACATTCAGCTCGTGGCCTAGCCTTAGACCAGCCTGGCACAAGCCTTGGATGAAACGTTGTCAAGGCGGGGACGTGTTCCGGGAGTAGTGTTTTTGAAGTCGGTCTTACGCTCAGACCGACGCCGTTGGTAAGTCATATTGCTGTCAGTCTGGCATTAGCCTGAGCAAATGCAAGTCTAGTGAATCGAATGTATACTCTCGCCCACCCCTCTCTGCTGAAGTAGCAAGTGCCATCAGCTAAGTGCGACATTGGATAACATGAGTCGTTGTGAGGAAGCCAGCATTGCACGTCTTGAATAATCCCACGAGATTCAAAGGATTGAATAGTTCCACGTTGCGAACTACTATTAGCGGCTTGCTACCAGGAATGCGATGTCTAGGATAACGAGTGGATGATATGAACGGGAGGGCTCGGGAAATTGAGGCCAGGCTTTCACGAGCGCAATTCTACGTAGCCGAACACTGGTGTTCTCTTAAAAGTCTTGTATATTTTCAGTGAGTACGTATTGTAGCTGACAGAAGCGTCGTCGTTGTCTCGGACGCGCATGTCATAGTCTTGCGTCTTGGCCTGCCCATTCCAACACCATCATAACGTGGTTGTTGCAGGCCCGTCCCTTTTTATTCTCATAGGCCTTTTCTGGCCTTCCCAAAAAAGACTTCAAAAAATTGACTCCAGCGCTGAAAGTTTGCCGCACAAGCATGATCCGTCGTGGCAGAAGATGAATCAAGGCACCCCTGTCTGGGGTACGAATTACAATAACGATAGAAATGAAAAACGCCGTCGGAGAACATGCCATGGTGGATGAGTTTCTTTGTGTGCGCCCGGTCGCCGCGAGCCTCGCTCCCGACTATTTCGTGCGGAAACGTGAGATGCAGATTAGGAAAGATTTAAGTAGGTGGGGATGGGGGACGGCTCCCGTACTCCGCACCCATACATTGGGGCGCGGCTGTCGCAGCATAGTGCCGAGGGGTATAAAAGAAGAGTTGGCATTGGCGATGCGGGTATACGAAGAGCGCTCTCGAAGAAGAAAGATGCAGGTTCCGGCCCGAGTAGGGTAGAAACGGTTTTCGTACGAATCTTTTTATAATAAGGAGCTGAGGGCTAGCACCATGGCGGCCAGCGTGACGATATATGAGGGCATGGCAACAGCCGCGGTAGCCGCCATGGGCAATGTCGAGTTGACAAAGTTGGGCCCGCAGATGGTGTTGACCTGACGCGCGGCGGCCTCGTAGTTGGAGGCGACAAACTGCTGCCTATCGGCCGAGGCGGCGTTGAAGATTGCCATGGTCTCCTGGGTGCACCAGTTGCACGTCGGAGCCGAGGAGCCGGGCAGCGCCAGGCCGTAGGGCAAGAAGTAGAGGTAGGCGTTGGAGGGAGCGCTGAGGTTGGTCACGGCGTTGGCGAAGCAGTACATGCTGGTACTCGGGTCCTGCAGGCAGCTGGCTGAATACATGACCTTGTAGGCCAAAAGGCCGCGCCAAGCTTGCAGGACGAGCGTCTGGTTCTGGTCAACTTCGGCCTTGCAGTTTGCGCTGTTGGTGAGGTTCTGGGCGGCCTTGGTGAGAAAATCGGTGCACGAGTTAACGTCGGCCTTGCAGGTGGCATCCAGCACACGAACGGTGCTAACAAGCTTCTTCTTGGCTTCGAAAAAGCCGCTCGATGTCTATGAGATGTAATGTCAGGGGAAGTCCAGATGTGCACGTCCGAGTCCGACAACGCTTACCTGAACCATCATGGACAGGGGGTAGCAGCTCTTGAACTGTGGGTTCGACAGCAGGCTGCTCATGAAGTTGGGGCACTTGTCGTCCGAGTTTGTACCCTTGAAATCGGACGGCACAGCGCCGTCAAAAGGGGATGGCAAGGGAGATTGCGTTGCTTCGCTCGTGGATGTGGACGTCCCGATGGATATCGTCAGGGTCGTTTGCCGAGCCTGAGTTTTGCTCTGGTCCTTTGGCGGCGCATCTCCGCCATCGTCTCGGCCCTTCAACCGCAGCTCTCGCGCCGCGCCGTCCGTCGCCGCCTCCCAGGCCACCGGCACAGCGGCTGTGGTAGCCGGGCGGTCCACGACTAACACCGAAGAGGAACCGTCGAGGGACGGCGGGGCCGTAATCTGTGCGGGAACATCCTCTCCTTGCGCAAAGACAGCGCCACAGAGGAGGTAGAGCATGGCCAGGATGGCGAGCGGCACGTGTATCCTGGGCAGTCTGTGCCGTAATCGACTGCTCTTGAATCGTGGAGTTGTATAGGTGGACGATGAGGCCATGGGGCAGGCAGGGTTGGGCATAGCGGCCCGAGGCGATGATGTGGATGCCATTCGGAAGTAGAAGCGTGAGGACGCCGCTTGGGTGAGGTTGTGGTCGCACGTCGCAGAGGAGTGGTGTCGTGCGACGAGAGGAGGGGAGAGTTGATGTTGGTCCGAAGACTGGTTCTCGAACGCCGCGTCGAGCGATGCTGGGCCACCGCAGACTGGTACTGGACTGCCTACGACACGTTCGATCGTTCCGCCTACCAACGGTCGTGCGGTTGCGATACACGAGGTGCAATGGCGATTCTCATCCAGCAGTCGTCGAGGTCGCGCGGTTTAAGGGCGTTGCGGCATGAAGGGGAGGGAAGAGAGCGTGTGCGGCGCCGAATGGGCGGAAATTAACGAGCGACCGAGCTACAACAGGCTCCTCGAGGCACTTTCCCGGTGCAGGCTTGGCTTGGAGATTGAGTGTTGGGCGTTGGCGTCGGTTGGTTGGTGTTGGTCGTTGGCCGGAATTAAGTCGCTCGCGTCTGGTCCCCGTCGTTGCTCAGCGTGCCTCGCGCGGCAGCAGGAGACGTCAGGGCTCTGGAGAGGCACCGTCGTCAGCAGCGCAGGTGGTCGCGACGTCAGGCGTCATGAAGGATCGCCGGGCCGTTGCAGAAAAAGAGGACAGAAAGTGAGGCTTGTCAAATAGATGAAAGAAGCAAAGATGAGCAGGAACTGACGGTTCGGGGGGGGAGCGCCCGCACCCTGGCTCTCGAGACCCCACTCCGGGCAGGGGGGGTCCGTCGTTTAGGGTGCATCCCAGCGGAGGAACAGTGGAGGCCGCGCTGAGGTGCATATTATTATTAGTACGAGCCCTCCGTGGGAGCCCGGATACGACAGACTATTGGGGGCGTCTAATTTGCCTGCTGCGCCTCTGATTTGCCGCTCTTTGCGATGCCAGATTGCTCTTTGCAATGCCAGATGGGGGGGGGGACGCGTCTCTGCGAGTAACTACGAGTACCTTACCTTGCCTTGCCTTAGGTATGGATGACGAGGCCTCGCGTTCGTGAGCCGCCGTTGTTGCACTCATCGCCTCCAGCGCGACGCGCAGCGTCCCGTTAGCAAACCTCGCAGAGCCGCGCCGCGCCTCGTCGCCGTCACCACCACCACCGCCGCCGCCCTGGATCTGCGGATCCTCCGGTGAGCCCGCATAGCCCGCATCTCCTACCGAAGAGCCACCCGTACCCACGCGTTGCGCCCCCGGCCAATGGCCGCGGCCGCTCCCCTGCCAAGCCCGGCCGGCCCCTGTACTATTGGCGCGCCAGCGCTCCCAATTCAGGCACAGACGGCCAAGCCTCAGCGAAAGCTTCATCGGGAATCCGTCGTCTGATGCTGTCGAGCCGAAGCGCACATGCGGGCAATGCTCCGGACTGGGCAGCGTTCTTGGGCCTTGCTGCGTCGCCGCCTGTCTCACCGCGAACCGAGCCGGCCATTCCCAACGGGCTCTGTCTCACTCCCACACGCCGGCCCTGCTGCCGCTTCCCGAGAACCTTGCAGCGACTTGTTTCGCCTCCAGGTGTACGGAGCATTCAGGTGTAGTAGTCGCTGCTGAGGAACGTCGTGTTTCGAACGCGTTCTTGCTCCGCACGCTTGAGATCCTGAATACGATGCCTTCGAGCCGTCGACGTTAGGGCGCGGCATGCGATTACTACCCGCGCGGCCCGCGGAATACCACCCTCCTCTTCCGGCCGCCACGACGACCCCAACCTGCGCAGCAATGTCGCGAACCGTCCCGTGCCTGCTGTCGCGTCCACTCGAGGGCAAGGCGAGACATCCCCGCGCAGACTGCGCAGACTCTTCCAGAACCACCAGTATACAACCGGCCAAGGCTTCGTGTTGGCCTGCTGTTTCTTCTTGTACTGTCGGTAGCCGCGCCGGCGCTTGGCCGGAGACGCGCAAACACGCCGGCTTGGCTTCTATCCGTCCCTCCATGATGGGTTGGCGCTCTGCATGTCGCCGGACAAAGCAATCACAGCTTATCCGTACTCTCGAGTCAAAGCGTAGCGTCGTCAGCACACTGGCCCCCGCCGGTGGGCCGTCAGCTAGCTTGGCAAAGTAAAAAACTGCCTTGGCACTCGCACCGCGGCCTGTCCGTCTTATACGAGAAGCTGTGGTGTAGGTAGACGACAGGATACGGGTAGGCCGCTCAGCCGTCTTACAATGAAACTAGTCCATATGAACAGAGCAGAATTTTGTCCATTCGTGTCTGAGATGAATTATATACCCACAACAGCCATGTGACGGCCACGACGCTCAACACGCATTTACCCCATTTTTTGCCTGGTAATGCCGCTCCCTTTAGATGCCAACGCCAATAAATGCAAAAATCATCACCATAGAGCCGGCCCTCCAAGGACACGGCTCTGGGTATCTTGTCACCCATGTGATCTAACCAAAATCAATCAACAGAAGCTCTGCTCCCTCTCCTAGCCGTGCTTGGCCAGAGATTGCAGGTTGACCAGCTCCGCGTATCGTCCGTTCTTCTTCATCAGCTCCGAGTGGGTACCGGCCTCGACGATCCGTCCCTGGTCGAACACGTAGATGATGTCGGCCTTCTGGATGGTGCTCAGTCGGTGAGCCACGGCGATCGTGGTACGGCCCTTGGCCGCCTTGTCCAGCGCCGCCTGCACGACGTGCTCCGATTCCGAGTCCAACGCCGACGTGGCCTCGTCCAGCAGAAGGATCTTGGGGTCGCGAATCAGCGCTCGCGCAATGGCGACGCGCTGCTTCTGGCCGCCAGACAGTAGAGCGCCCTTGCTACCAACCACCGTGTTGAAGCCTTCCGGCAGCGACACGATGAAGTCGTAGATGTTTGCCTCTCGGCACGCAAACTCAATGGCCTCGTCCGACACATCTTCCTTGGCGCTGCCGAGCACAATGTTGTCTCTGATGGTTCCCTGGTACAGGGTCGGCTCCTGGCTGACGAGGGCAATGTGGGAGCGGTAGTCGTTGAGGTTGAGTGTGCTAATCTCCTTGCCATCGATGAACACTCCGCCAGCCAGGGGGTCGTAGAAACGTTCCAGCAGGGCAATCGTCGTGCTCTTTCCGCAGCCCGATGCGCCGACCAGAGCGACATACTGGCCAGGGCGGATGGACAGGTTGAGACCGCGAAGAACGGGCTGCTCGGGACGAGTAGGGTAGCGGAAGTGCACGTCTCGGAACTCAAGGTGGCCGTCGACCGCTTCGAGGCGCTCTCCCTCCTCCGACCACGAGTCGATGGTCGGCTTGCGGTCAAACAGTGCCTTCAACTCTGCCGCGGCATGGTGAGCCTTACCCATGTCTGGCGCAAAGGAAAAGATGGTGCCGGCAGACTGGGCGCCGAAGATGATGGCCATGAAGCAGAGGAAGAACTGAAACAGGTTGTACTCGCCCTTGCCGATCAGGGTACCTCCGTACCAGAAACCGAGAGCGAAGCAGAGAAACAGTAGCGACTGCGACGCGGCGTAGAGGGCGCTTGATTTGAGAATCGATATCAGACTGCGGCGCTGTTGCTCGGCCAGGGCGTCGTGGTACATCTTCAGCACGTCGTGTTCACGTGTCAGAGAGGCGACGGTGCGGATGGCAGAAATGGCCTCCGAGGCAAACGTTGCGGACGAGGCGTACGCCGCCTTGGAGCGTCGCTGGAAATGGGCGAGCATCCAAAACCGGAAGAAGCCACAGCCCAGAAGAATTGGGATGGTGGAGATGCAGACAAGCGACAGCTTCCATCCGATGGACGTGGACACGACAATGGCCGCAATGAGGGTCGTCATCATCATGAGCAGAGTTCCAAGCGTCACACCGCTGAGGCCAGCCACATGGGTGGTTTCCGTCGACAAGAACGACGTCAGCGCTCCGGCTGTATTCTCATCCTTGTCGAAGAAAGCCACATCCTGGCGGAGCATTGCCCTGAAGGCGCGGTCCCGAACGCGGTGAACAAGACGCTCAGAGCACTTGGCAAACGCAATGCCCTGGGTGGAGAAGGCGATGAACTGGACACAAGCAAGCATCAGGAACATGGCGCTCCAGAAGTCCGAGTCCTTCTTGACCTGGTCGCTGTTGGAAGGCGTGATGGGTTGCGACAAGGTTGTGATCTGCTTGGCAAAGAAGACTGCCGAAGTTGGGTTACCGCCACCGCAGATGGCGGAAAAGACGAGACCAATCACCATCAGCTTCCACTCCGGGGCATTAAACGACATGATGAGCTTCATCAACGTCCACAAGCCATACTTTTGCGACTCTTCCTGTCGGACCTTTTGCAGAGCAACGCTGGATGCGGACTTTTGCGTTGACGTGCGTCGGAGCTTGGCGGCGATGTTGTCATCCGGGTCGGCAACGTACTCGGCTTCCTTGTTTGACATCTTACGCGCGAGAGCCTCGTCCTCGGCCGCAATCTGTGCCTCTTCCTCGGCCGTCGGGGCCTCGGCCGCAGCAATGTTCTGCGCTGACACGAGGTTGTAGTAGGCCGCACGCATTTCCAGGAGCTCGTCGTGGGTGCCTTGCTCCACGATGCGGCCATTCGACATGACGACAATATTGTGGGCGTCCTTGATGGTTGACAGACGATGAGCAATACTGATGGTGGTGCGACCTGCAGCTGCAGCCTCGAGGGCAGCCTGGACAACGCCTTCCGACTTGGTGTCGAGAGCAGACGTAGCTTCGTCGAGGAGCAGGACTGGAAAGGGTCAGCTTCAGGGGGCCTCACAGCATGAAATTTGGTGGGGGGGAGAACATACTCTTTGGGTCAGAAACAATAGCTCGCGCAATGGCAATACGCTGCTTTTGACCACCGGAGAGGAGGAAGCCTCGCTCTCCGACATTGGTCTCGTAGCCTTCAGGAAGGGCCGACACAAAATCGTGGGCATTGGCCTTTATGGCGGCCTGGATCACAAGCTCCCTTTGCTTGTCCTCGCTTTCGTCCTCGAATCTGGTTCCAATCAGGCCGTGACGGATGTTATGGAAGATGGTGGTGCCAAATAGCGTGGGTTCCTGGCTGACGAGGGCCATCTGCTGACGCAGCCACCTGAGGTTGAGCTTGCTGATATCGTGGCCGTCGAGATAGACGGAGCCCGCGACGGGATCGTAGAATCGCTCGACAAGACCGACAATGGTACTCTTGCCGGAGCCAGATGCGCCGACAAGTGCAGTGGTCTTGCCGGCCGGGATCTCGAGGTTCACGCCGTCCATGACCACAACCTCTGGACGAGACGGGTAGATGTGCTGAACATTCTCGAGCCGGATGTTGCCCTGCAGATTCTCCAACTTGTCACCCTTGTCGTTGGTGGGGTCCAGCGGGGACTCCCGGTCGATGGTGTTGAAGATTTTTGCCGCGGCGGCGATGGCGGTGGTGAAGGCCTGGATGTTGGGGGTGACGTTGCCAAGATTGAAGGCTCCAATCATGACGGACATCATGATGATGAGCACCTTTGACAGGGGAATGATGCCCTCAATGAGGAACTTGCTGCCCTGCCAAAAGGCCAGGCCGTAGTTGAGGAAGAGGATCAGCATCATACCGGCGACCATGACGGCCAGGGAGCTCTTAAGACGGAAGCCATAGTATTCGGCCTTGGCGAGGTGCTTGTCGTACTGCTTGGCAAGGCGGTCCTGAGTGCCAAAGGCGACGGCGTTGCGAATGGAGCTGATGACCTCGTCAGCCAGGCTACCTCCTTGGGCATAAGCCTCGAGCGAGGCCTTGTTGTTCTTGAGCATGTAGCTAGAGCCAGCTCCGACGTTGAGCAGCAGGGCGAAGACGGTCGACGACAGGATGAGGGTCAGCTTCCAGTAGTTGACAAAGCCGATGACGAAGGCCGTGACAAAGGTGGCAAGGGCAGCCAGGGTCAGGGAGACCTTCTCGGAGATGCCGTCCTGGATAAGGTTGGTGTCGGCGGTGATGCGTGTGGTGACCTCGCCGGCGCCGAGCTTGTCGAAGAAGCCAATGTTCTGGCGCATGCAGCTCTCGAGGTAGTGCTCGCGGATCTTGGCGGCGATGTGCTCGCCCGTGTAGATGAAGCCGACGGTGCAGATGTAGGTGACGATGAACTCGCCAATGGCCAGGTAGACAAAGTAGAGGACGAATTTGCTCATCTCGTCGACGAACGAGTCGTAGGACATCTGGCCGCCCGAGTAGAAGTAGCGCTGGAAGGTGTTTTGGAGGTTGCCGAAGATGACCGTCATGAGCGGCAGCGCGGCGCCCGAGGCGATGGCGCAGACGACGGAGACGGCGAGGATGATGCAGTCATTGCGCGAGGCGTAGCGGTAGATGACGGCGACGCCTTTCTTGGCGTTGGGCGTGAAGACCTGGCGCTTGAGGATCTCGGCCTGGTTCGCGGGCAGGTGGCGGAACTGCTCGTCGAGGTCGCCGGCCAGGGCAGGCGGCGCCGCGGCCGGGACGATCTTGGAGTCGACCTTGCTCAGGTCGATCTTCTCGTTCTGCGCCGTGGCCGTGGGCGTGCCGTTGTCGTCGGTGGAGTCTGCGCCGCGGCTCGAGGAGCGCGCCGAGGCGCCCGGGCCGGACGTCTTTTCCACAGCGTCCGCACCCATGCTGACGTCGAGTCCGGAGTGTGTGCTATAGGTGGGTTCCCCAGGTTGTATCTTATCCAGCCCTCGGCGTTGCGGCGTAGTCGGGGAGATAGGCAGGCGTCTCAGGGGCGCGGGTTGGTCAAGGATTCGAGCGTGGACGCTCGCAGCGTCAAGGGTTTGAGCTCATCCAACGGGATCAACAAGAGCGCGCCAAGAGGAACAGACGGAAGAAGCAAAAGGAGGTTCGAGGCTCGGGTCATCAATAAGTAGTTACGGAAAACTAGGACGCTGGGCGGCCGTTAGTAGCGTGTTCTTGCTTTACCCCGAAACCCGCAGGCAGGAGATAATCATCCCTGTACGAGTAATTAGCCTAGCCTAGGTGACAAACGGCCCCCCGAACCCGTGCGTATATCCGCTTTTATGTTCAGGGCGTTGCGCATGGCGGCTGCGGCCAGCGGCCTAGCGCCGCCTCGACCACCCGAAACGGGCCCAGCCTGACTCCCACGGCGTGCGGGCTGGAGATGTGCGACTACCCGCACCCCACAACGGGAACCCTCCGTCGAACTTCTTCACGACGGCGACTCCCTCTGGTTGCTGACCGCAGCAGCCTGGTGAGCAGGGCTTGCGGCAGCCGAGAGAGCCTGCGGTGCGTCGTGGCACTCGCCCTGCCGCGGCCACGAGCGCAGAGGCCGCAGTCCCGGCGGCCGACGTTACTCAGCTCACCGAGCGAGGCAGATGTCATCCATCGTCACTCTGCCTCACGCCGACTCTTGCCAGCAAAAGGGCCCGTGCTTCTTTCTTGCACCCTGTCGTCGCATTCGCCTCGAGGCGGCAGGGATTCGTGCCTCGAAAGCCGCGACCCCGACGCTGCGTGCAACCAGAGGCCCGGAGACATGCATGGCCAAACACCGGCCGTGACCCTCAGGCAATCGATCGGCCAGCCAGCCAACGTCAGCTCGCACATCTCCTGCAGGCCAGCCACGGTACGGTCGCGGTCGTTGAGTCACCACCGCGAGCCCACGCGGCAGCCGTTTCCGACCGTCTTTTGAAGCTCGGGGTCTTGCAGTTGTCCGAGCCCGCCCGGGCCCCACCAACTCCACCACCAGCCGGTCCGCTGAGAAACGCTCCATGGCCCGTTGGCAACGTCGAAATCGAAAGGGGGTGGGCCCAGCCCGTCGGGTACTGATGGCGGGCTGGACCGCCGAGCTGCTTCCGGAACGGGTGCTGGCCGCAACCACGTCCAAGGACTGTGAAACTCGTATAAGCGTGTTGCAAGCACCGCTGCAAAGACGCCGATTGCGCACGCGCACCGCGTGAAACATTCCATGTTGTCTTCCCAGCACCCTGGGATCATTGTCCATGACGTACGCTGCTGGGTTGCTCCATTCAGAATCACTCGCGACCGCCAATGTCTTCCAGCGTGCTCGCCACGTTCCGAGACATGCTTCGAGTTCTTGTTTATTCGCCGCAGACAGCGCAAGCACCCGTCGTCCCATTGCCAATTTGGAGCTACCGGCGCGAGAGGAGCCTCATCTCGAAAGGCACGCTCCTTTCAGCCGTCTCGAGCTCCCTGATCGGGGTGGGACGGCGGGGCTGCGGACATGCAGGCCGGGGGCGTCCAACCCCGTGTGCCCCGCTGCGCTCCAAGTCCGATCTGTACGAGACGGACGGCGTCGCACGCGGAGACATGCCCTCGCTGCTCGTGCATACTTGTAGTCCTACGTGCTGACGGTGTATCATGACAACTCTCGATGCAGTTGATCACGTGAGCGCAAGTCCTGCATCATTCGCCTCGTCTTGCGCCAGGAGTCAGTCTGTTAGCACGGCTGAGATACCCGATAGCGTATCTATTTGCATAGCCAAGGGCCCATGTAGAGCTATTGGAGCAGCCCGAAATTAGGCCTTTTCCTTGGCACCTTGTTAATCAGCCGCTGCAGGTGCGAACAGAAAAGTCATCCGACATATATGTCGTCGAGTTCTGGTGTCATCCAGAGCTCTAAGAAAATTAAAAA
>JALHBW010000063.1:0-22531 GCA_024339985.1 Tolypocladium endophyticum
AAAAAAAAAGGAAAGAAAGAAAAGAAAAAAATTAAAAAAAAAAGAGTACGAATTAGCTTGATCGCATGCTGCAGAGCGGACTTCAAGATCCTCGGCGGACCCCCAGAAAAAACAGCGTGCTGTACTCGTAGTTGTAGGGGTCCGCTTGCGCCACGTCGGCCGCCACGCCCAGGGTGCACACGCGTCAGCCACACTGGCCCGCGTCACCAATCACGTTGCAACCTCTGGCGTCAACGCTTCAACCTCCACACTCGACGGTCGATACGAACGAGTAATAAGCTGCGTTCGAAGGAAAGCGAGCAACCGCTTTCTGGACATGGTGTCCTCTACTCTAAAGGCTGATACGACGAACTGCTAGAATTCAGCACTCTCGTCTGCAGCATCCCCGGTGTGCCGCAGAGCTACACCGAAGGCACATATCGCTGCTTTCAATTGAGACGACCTCACAACTCATCCCGGTGTACCGCAGAGCTTCGCCGAAGGCATATATCGCGGTTTCCCAATTGAGACAACCTCACAGCTCGTCGTTATACATGCAAGCACAACCACCATAGCCGCCGCAGCCATGCACCTCGACATCCTCGCCTTCGCCCTCGGCCTCCCTCTCCTCGCCTCTGCCGCCCGCCCCCCCAAGAACGCCATCATCCTCTCCGAAGTGCAGTCTCTCACCCTGCGCGGCCACGGCGCAAAGACCACCCACCGCCGCGTCTCCTCCATCCCCCAACTCAAATGCGTCTCCTCTCCCGACATCTGTCGTCTTTACGACATTGACGTCATGCGCTGCACCAACCAGGGCTCTTCGTATGGCGGCGAGGACGTTGAGTGGAGCTGCGTCGCCTCTCTCCCCGAGGAGCTCAAGCTCGGTGGCACCGATGTCATCTGCGAGGGCTACTCCTCCCCCGACGACCCCTACGTCCTCAAGGGGAGCTGCGGCGTCGAGTACAGGCTATTACTCACGAGCAAGGGCGAAGCGCGGTACCCCGACGTCGCAAATTCGCGCGGCCGCTTGTTCAGCGACGGTCAGGGGGGCACCGATCTATCAGCCTGGCTGTTTGCCATTGTCTTTGTCGCCGTCCTCGGATGGATCGTGTACTCGGCATGCTACAGCGTCAACGACCAGCAAAGACGGCCGCGCAGGAACGGAGGAGACGGACGCGGAGGCTGGGGTGGTGGCGGCGGCGGCGGCGGCGGAGGTTGGAATCCTGGATTCGGACCCGGCGACGATCCGCCACCGCCGTATCCGGGGTCCAAGCCCGCCTCTACGCAGCAACAGGGCTGGACCCCGGGCTTCTGGAGCGGACTCGCCGGTGGTGCTGCTGCCGGCTACTTGGCAGGTAATCGAAACCGGGGCGAGGGCGGCCAACGCTCCTACGATAGTGGCTGGGGTGCAGGACCGTCCAGGCCAAGGCCTTCTCCCTCGTCGTCGGGTTCCGCTGGCAGCTCTGCACAACATGAAAGCACAGGATTTGGGTCTACTCGCCGTAGATGAGGTCACATCATTTGATAATCAAACATCTTCTCTCTCTTCCGGAAAAGCTTGGTTCTGGTCTTGACAGGTCTTCCGATTGCCCTTTCCAACCCCAAAACGCCGTCCTTCCAGATTCCTCATTCGTAGCTCGCAGTGATCTTTCATACCATATACACGTTGACAAACACACCAACTCCCCCTTCCCTGCTCCTAAAAGTACAATGTCCAAACACGATAAAAGCCGTCATGCCCTCGCAGATGAAAAACGACAAATAGCAGGCCTCTATTCTAGCTCGCCAGACGTCCAGCCACTCTGCTTCTGTATCGTGCCCGAAGCCCCGAGCAAAACAATTCCACAGTCAGCAAGATTGCGACACGTCGCCAAGAGCCCAGTCGAGAAGGCCGCCAGTGGTAAAGCGGGAAAGTCAGCAAAGCGAGCCATGGAGGCATTAGTGATGAACAGGCATTACGTCCATCTTGTCAAATGCTCGCGAACAAGACGGACACTTTCGCATGCGGTTGCTGATGCGGTCGTCCACGCACTTGTTGCAGAACAAATGACCGCAGGTCTTCAGAGCCGTGTTCTTGAAATTATTGCGGCAAACCGTGCACAGCGCAAACGTCTTGAGGCCGGTCAGCATACTGTCAGTCCCTTCCGAAGCACGAGGGCTACTCACCCGAAGCATCTCTTCTTCCTCCGAAGAATTGCTCAACGCCTTGTTCTTCCAATTATCCCGGTCCTTTTGGGCATGCTCAAGTCGCACCTTTAGCTTCTCCACCTCGGCCTCTTGCATTGTGTTTCGCTCTCGCACGACTGCCGAGGCCGCGTCTCGCGACTTGACCAGGTTTGTCAAATCGCCAAGCTGCCGGGTGAGAGCGTCGGAACGTCGCACGGCCTCCAAACTTGTCATTTCCATCTTCTTGTTTTCAGCGGTCAGGACCGCGTTGGCCTGCTTCAGATCGGCAAGCTGCTTCTCCAAATTGCCCAAAAGGGTACGGTTCTGCGCCTCGAGTTCCTTGAGCTGGGCAATGATCTCCGCGCTCTTGCTGTTCTGGTGCCGCAGAGATCTGATCTCGTTGTTTCGAGTATCGGCATCTTTGCGAGCGGCAAAATATTTTTGATCCGCCTTGCTCTTCTCTGCAATCAAAAGTGCCACCTTCTCCTCAAGGGCCGCGAAGTCCATGACCTTCTTTTGAGCCAGGTCCTTCATCTTCTTGTACGCCTTTTCGATTGACGGCAACTCCTGATTGATCGACTGGAAATCCAGCTGCAGCTTCTTAAACCTTTGCCGGAGCTCCTCGTCGGACAATTCCTGGCCATCGTCCAGCGAAGACATATCCTGGTCCTCAGGCTGCAGTCGCGCAATTGCAGACTCGAGGGCAGCGATGCGATCGTCCTTGGCATTGACGAGATCCTTGATGTGTTCTATCGAAGCCTTCTCCTGCTCCATGCTGGCCTTGCGCTGAGTATTCTCGGCCAGTATCTCGTCCCGTGCCGAGCGAACGCGAGCTAAATCCTGATCTCTGGCCATAATGTCCGCCTCGAGATCTTGCGTGACTTGGTTCGCATCAGTCTCCAGTTGCCCCTTAAAAGCGGAACGCTCGGCCTGGAGCTTCTCTGCTTCCTCGCGCAGCTGCCGGTTCGTTGACTCCAGATTGTTGATTCTCTTAATAAGGTCCTCGTTTTGACCCTTGAACTGCTTGAACACATCTGAACGAACAAAATCCTCGTCCGTCCAAGTATCTCGGCGTGACTTAAGGGTCGTATTTTCGTCTTGCAACGTCTTGACTTCGGATAGAAGCGCATCCAGCTGCTCCTTCTGCTTGACTGCAGACGCCGTCGCTTCCTCGTATTTCAAAAGCATCTCATCTGCTGTACCGTTTGTTCCCGCTTGTTCCGCACTGCCTTCGTTGGAAGCAGCAACTGGTCGCGTGGCATTCGCAAACGCTTGCTGCTCCAGCTTTTGCACTTGTGCGCTCTTGGCTCGGTCCAGTTTCTTCTCAGCCTTAAAGTATCGAAGAGTGGCGGCATTGAGCTGCTCCGAGAGCTGGTCCTTCTCGGCATTTAAGCGATCCAGCTTGAGTAGATACTCTTTCTGAGCGGACAGTAGACTAGCAATCTTGCCCTCCAACGCGCTGGCCTCAGGTGTCATCTCTCCACGCTGGGCGGCAAGACGGGCGAGGAGTGCCTCGGCCTTCGTCTTGATGGCTTTGCCCTTCTCCTGGATGTGGTTCTGGAATTCGTGGAGGTCCTTGAAGCTGATGCCGCTCAGATAGGGTGGTTCTAGGCAGATGGCAGTCAGCGTTTGAGTTTAGTTCCAGTCGGTGGAATGACATACCAGCCGTGCTCGCGTCGGCGGTTGCTGTCGCCGACAGGCTGGATCCCGTCACGAGTTCCATTTCGTCCAACAGCTGCCTCCTCGTCAGCGGATGCCAAATCTCTCAAAGATACTGTATCAACTCACCTGGCGCCACCAAGCGTCGATGATGCGGAGGTGGTCGTCGTGATGTACGCATCGCTTGTGCAGCTCTTCGAGACGCGATTCGGCGGTGGACGCCTTGCGACTGTATTCTTGCATTTGGCGATAGATCGCCCCTTTCGTATACGCCTGATATCCCAAGTCAGTACCGCCTGTCGCCAAACCAGCCGTCGAAAACACAGTGTGTACGCGAGTATCATGGTGGGCGGAGCGTGTGGTGGAGGGATTAATGGGAACGGGTTTCGAGAGCCGTTGAATACTGTCGCTGGGCAACGAGCATCATGACTGGCTTGGTGAGCAAGAACAACAAGCAACGTCGCCACAGCGAGGCTGGGGATGGTGTTGAGGAGGAATGTGTCGGCGCGAGGTTTGCTTGTGGTGCGCGCGCGATGGAGCGGGTATTTTGGCATGGCATCGCGAAAGAAGGGAGCAGAGCTCGGGTGGAACCTACCTCGATCCAACCCTCTTCCTTCATCTCCTGGGCGTCGTCCTTGCCCTTGGAGCCGTTGACTGCCAGTCTCTTGCTGGGAGGTGCCAGATCATCGGCGCCGCCGATGGCGGGTCTCTTCCTGTCCTCCATCTTGGAAAGCGTGGACGGACGAGGCGAGGCAGATGGTGACGTTGCAACAGGCATCAGACAGCGCGTCGAACAAGGCTTGGAACGCGGTGCAACGGGATGCCAGGGCGAAGGCTTCGCAGGGGAAGGCCCTTCAAACCACTTTTCGTCCCAGAGCCGGTCGCGCAGACTGTCATCCAGCGGGCTGCGCGGAATGGCGTGGTGGTGATGATGGGGGGAGGAGGGCGTCCGGGCCAGGAGTTGAAATTTCGACGTTGACTTGCGAATCAAGAGCCATGGCCGCAGCACCGCAGGCTTAGTTCCACGCTAGCCCCGATCGGGCGCTCCTTTATCGATTCGTGCATCGGCTAAACCTCGCTCGGCGGGGGCCATTTTTATCGGTCGCTTCCCACTTTGTCGTGAGCGCCCGGGGAAGCAGCCTGTTCGTTGCCTCTGCTTCTTCGGCGCAACGAATGCCAACTCTTCTGCGCGATGTGGAGCAGCTGATTCACGAGTCCGCATCTGTCAAAGCTCGGCACAAGTTTTCGCCATGAGTTCCATGTTCAAGAAGAAAGGCGGGCTCGCCTTCAAGCCCAAGATCCCTTCGGCGCGACCGAAGCCTGCTGCTCCAGCACCGAAGACCGTCGAGAGCCAGCCCTCGATCGATACACAATCACATACTGCAATCCATGAAGTCCCCCAGCCCCCGGAGGATACTGCGAATCGTCTTGATCATGGACCTGCGTCGCAGTCGCCGATAGCCGCCGAGGCCCCAAAGCCTTCCTCCCAACCTCCTCTAGGAGACACCACAAAACAAGCCGAACCACAGGCTCCCTCAGATTCGCGGCCGTCCACAGGCGTTCTTTCTCGGAAGCGCTCGAGAGCAGCACTGGAGACGAACGATCGCACCGAAAATAATCTGCTCGACTCTGACTCTCGCTTGCAATCTGATACTCGCAGCGAAACGAGTTCCCAACTTCCCAAGCCATCCAAGTTGATCCCACCGATAGCACCACGTGAAGCTTCTCCTGAGGTATCTAGAGAAGTACAATCGGTAGAAGACGTACGCTCTGAGGACGTCCTTCGAAGGACAGCCGAAGCCGAGGAACGTCCGCAACTTGACACACCCGTGCCTGCTGCAGCTACAGCCCCGCCAGAACCGACACCAAGGAAGACGCCTGCGAATAGGAAGAGCGCGTCTCAAAAACCGACGCAGGAACCAGATGCCGAAGATGATGGGACTGCTCGACCCAAGAAACGTCAACGGAAAGCCTCTCAGCAAGGCGAAGACGGGGCGCCCAAACCTCGACCTCGAAAACGCCAGGCCAGCACGTCGACAGGAGACGGGTCTGAATCGAAAGCCAGGGCTCGCAAGGCTCGTTCGCCCACCCCAGAGGATGCCGAGCATCAGACGGTGGACTTGCAACAGCTTAGAATGGCGGATTTGACAAAAGACCTCAGGATCGGTAAGAAGTTTAGTCGGCACGACGAATTACGAGACAGGGAACGGCAGGCTCGCATAAAAGCGAAGCTTGAAAAGGATGGGGAGCAAATAGACGGCGATGCAATGGCATCCGGGTCCGCATCTCCCATGCCAGTCAAGAGTGGGACGCCGGGCAGATCTCCAGCACCGCCGCCAGCCGCAGCTGGACCCCAGTTCCGCATCGTGGATGGACAAATCGTCGTCGACCAGAGCTCGCTAGTCATGGACCGGCACGCCCGTGCCGCCGCGACGCAAGGAGACATGGAGACGATTGAAGAAAACGACTTTACACGACTTATTACGAGCAGTTCCTTCATGAACACATCCAAGCTCAAGGGACCCAACATCTGGACTGATGAGGAGACGGAACTGTTTTATCGCGGACTGAGGATGTTCGGCAGCGACTTCGAGATGATCTCCAAGATGTTTCCCGGCAAGCAGCGACGTCACGTCAAGCTCAAGTTTAACCGCGAGGAGCGCCACAACCCCAAGCGCATCGACGCGGCGCTCATCGGTGAGAAGACGATCAAGATGGACATTGAAGAGTACCGCGGCTTCACAGGAGCTCAGTACGAGTCGGTCGAATCCATTGAGGCTGAGCACCGGAAGGTCCAGGAGGGCTACGAGGCTGAGCGGCAGCGGCTGGCCGATGAGCAGGCCGAGATCATGCGCAAGAAGAAGGAGGAGCTGTTTGCGGACGAGGACGGCGAGGAGAATGGGACCAGGAAGAAGCGGGGCAAGAAAAAGGGTAAACAAGCCGTTGCTTATGGGTTAAACGGAGAGCCGATCCTACAGGACTCGTGATGGGTTGGGAACAAGTTGTTGAGGTTGATTGGGGGACAGCAGTCCAAAGGCATAGAAAGGCGCATACAGGCACTGGATCGATACCCGATAGGTTCTTTCATTTCATGAGCTGCAACTGTCTGAATTCAAGGCACAATTGGCATCAACCACGGCGGTGCAGTGCATTCATGGAATAACCGTAAGCAATGCCGTGATACATGCCAGGCTTGACTGCCCAAGATGGCACAATTGGATAAACCCCTCGCCGTTTCGTCGTGATCATGGCGTTTGATCAGACTCGACCACAGTCGCTCAATCCTCGCTGTAACTAACACGAGCGCTGAGAGCGGTAGGCAATCTGCAGCAAGAGAAGCATAGCATTTTCCGCGGCTCGAACGTTGCTCGCTTTCACTAACCACTCTCCAAGGCCAAACATTTCCAGCCGTCCGTGATTCTCCACGGCATTCATTGGTATACCCCTTCAATTTTTCTCATCTCAACAGGCGTCGTTCCATCGCAGCTACCGCTTTGGCGTCTGCCCATCCCTCGCCGCCACCTTAGTTGGTGCCGGCCTCGTCATCAGAGGGTTGATCAAACAAAAAGTTGGCGGCAAGCTCCTCGTTCTTGTCGCAGGCGAAGTAAGCCTGGATGGCCTGATCGCGGTCGAACCCAAGTCGACATAACTAGTCATGATTAGATGGACGTGATCATTTCACGGAGACACTCATGACCTACCCGCTCAATAGCATCGCGTTCTTCCTCCGTGACAGAAATTGCCTGTGCGCCAGGAGGCAGAGGCACATCATCGTCAGCGTTCTCTCCGAGAAGCTGAAGGAATTGATCGGGGTTGGAAGCGATGAGCTGGGCCAGCTGAGGATTTCCAGCACCGAGCTGCTGGAGGATTGGCTCCAGCATTTGAGGCTGCTGCTGGACGACTTGACGGAGCTGCTGAAATTGGGCATTGTGCCTCAAGAAATCCAAGTTTCCGAGATCACCTCCCTGGCCGGCTGTAGCGGCGGCAGCTGCCGCAGCAGCAGCCGCGGCGCCGTTGCCGCCACCTCGAGCGGCACCAGCGCCTCCCTGTTGGGCCGCGAGGTCGAATAGATTCACGCCACCGTCGTCGTCAGCGCCGCCCTGGGACGGAGCAGATTGTGCGGGCGCACCGGCAGTGGGCGCAGGTGCGGCACGACGCTCCTGCTGAACGTTCTCCGGTATACCCTTCCAACACATGTTAGCTAGGATTTGGCCGCGAGTCCGCTTGACGAACTCACATTCAACAGATACTCGACGGCACGGTCAGGATTGTTGAAGGCCGCGCGCATGGCCGCCTCGATCTGACTCCTCTCAAAGCCCATAGCCTCCATGTTCGCGATGGCCTCGGCGCGCTCCGCGCCCATGGCCAGGCCCGCCGCATCGCCACCGCCGGTGGACACATCAGCGGCTCGTTGAGGGGTCGGCGTGCTCGGTGCCGCGGCTTGAGCGGAAGACTGTGAAGGAGCAGCAGGGACAGCGGGCGTGCTGACAACGGGCTGAGCAGGCGTAGCTGGAGGGGCAGCAGAGGGCTCGGTCGAGGGGGCTGCAGGAACAGGCTTCTCCTTAGGCTGTGCAGATAAGAGGTCAATCCCAGTCCACGGCACCGAATCAAGTGTGGAAAAGTGACGTACCTTGTTCACCATGCAAACGACAAAGCCTTTCTCTTCGATGTTATAGGATGCCACCGTTTCGTCATCCTTCAAGATCTTGCCTGTTTCCAGTTAACAGCTGTATTGCTTGGAGATTGGCGCTGGTGGGCGCGGCTCACCAGAGTAGATGAGCTTCTGGTGCTTGGGATCCCAGCCCTTCTCTCCAGAGATCTGCTCCTTGACCGCGGAAATCTGTTGGGCTCTGTAAGCATCGTGTTGGAGCAGCCGCTGCAGCGGCGCGAGGCGTCGGCTGTGGGCGTCGAGAAGGCAGAACAGACGTACCAGATCAGTGGGCTCGACCTCGAGGGTGAATTTCTGCTGCTTCAGATCCTATACAAGCAAAGCGCGTCAGCCATCCGGGCGAGGACTCAGCGCCGCCTCAGCGTGGCAGCAGCTCTGCAGGCTGCGCGGGTCGAGCGGGCAACGCACTCTGAAAGTGACCTTCATGATGGCTGAAGTTGGTGCAGCTGGGGAGCTGCAGTGACGACAGTTGTGCCGGGCTTGTCAGGTCGGGCAAGGTCGGGAAGGGGGATTGGGGACGAGTAACGGGGACGTCTGGTAACGATGACGGAGGCAAAACGGTGATCGCGAGGTTGGCCTCGAGGCTGGCAACTCTTCAGGCTCTGAGGTGGGGTCGCTACCGTACCTAGGCCGAGAGCTGTGGCGGGTGGCGGACCGAATCACAGTACTCGTACTTTGCTTACTGCCTGGGCCTCACCCCACTGAGATAGCCTAGGCAGCGGGCCACCACTTGATGTTGATCTGGGTTATCTCTGAAGCTTGCAACATGGTTTCGGATGCCAGAGCCTCTGTGTGCCGAACAGCGGATGCCTCATTGCTTCAACTCTGTCTCTCCACAAGACCGTTTCCTCGGCATGCCGTAGTGCGGCAGGGTGGGCCAGCTATCTTACAACAGTACCCTAGGTTTGGAGTTCGGCTGCTGCTCTGCCCATCGCAGGTCTATTTTAGTATCGGATAATATTCCGCAGGTACGTTCAGGTGTGGCGTACCGATACTGCTGTTATCTTATCACACAGCTCTGAGGCAGCAAGGGAGCTATCCGTAGACGCACCACACTTCTCAACCGCCTCGTCACATGGCGTCATTCGACACGCTGAGTCGACATCTCGTTCAAAGGCTTGATGTGGTGTGAATCTTAGCATCCGTTCCAAACACTTGCCGACGCCAACGCGATGTCGACCTCACAGGGTGCTCAGCTCGGATGAAGTTCTTGCAATTCTCCCTTCACGGAGACGATTCTAGATTACAACGCCGCTCTCGAGCCTCAACGCCTGATACCCCATATATAGTCGCTCCCATGATCCATTTTCCAATCCAGCCTCCCATATTCACAAAGAAGACGTAACACATCAACAATTTCGCTAAGTCGCAGTCGCAGTTGTACATTTATTTCACCGCCACGCCGTTTTCACACACCCTCATTCCCTGCTCTGTGGTTCCGCTGCCGCGGCTTCGGCTGCTGCTCCGGCTTCGGCTTCGGCTTCGGCTTGAGCTTGAACGAAAGCGAGGTTCGCCTGCATCCCTGGGCTTAACAGCCACTCTGGCACCGGGGGTGTCATCTTTCTCTCGCCCTGCTCTTCCCGGATTTGCCCGTGCTTCTTCAGCTTGGTACTGTCGAAGCTCGCCTGGCGACTCAGGGGACTTGGGCCCGTTGGTAAGCTGCCGCTGCGCTTCCGATTCAGTGATTGCATGCTCTCGCGACGCGATATCACTTGTCCTGCAATTGGCGATGCCACGACGCTGGTACCTGGTGTGGCGACGGGCGGCGGCGTCGGCGAATCGGATCGGAAAAGGGGGTGAATATGCAGTTCGTTGGCAGAGCTCGTGGGAGTTAGACGGGCTTCCTCTATCTGCCGCAGAGTAGATGCGCTGTAGCTTCGACTACGCCTCAAGGAACGAGGAGGCTCTAGGTCCAATGCCGTTCCTGGGCTCGGGCTCCTGCTCGCTGCTGGGCTGGCCGGGATGGTCTCGAGGCAGCGCGACTTGAGTGGCGGGGACGACATCTCCAGGACAACTTGTCGATTGTGCGCGTCAACCGAGGACGTATCCCAGGAATCGAAGGAGTTCTCGGCACTGCTTCTTCGAGGCATGGAGTCGAAAGAGGATGGCCGTCGCTGGTCCCGTGCCGACAACAGCTTCGTCTTTGACGAACTGGGGCGAATGGCCTGAGACACAGAACGCCTGAAGGAGCTGATGGTCACCATTGTTGACTTGGTCACTGCTGAAGGCGTTGACTGCGTGCGTTCGACCGACGCCATCTCTCGCGCATCTCCGCCGCTGGGGGTGGTTTGGCTATATCGGATAGACTTGACATTGAAGTTGGGTGTCCTTTGGCTATCGGTGTCTGAGTCGGACGATGATGTCCTTCCAAGGGCGATTTCTCGAGAAGATACAAAGTGAAGAATCATGAAAGAGAGTTGAGAGGCAATAGCAAGCGCTACCGCCACAGAGGATGCGACAAGGAGCTTGGGCTTGCTCGCGGCGAGCATCGCATCGTCGTCGTCGTTGTCATCGTCGGCTTGCGACTGGCTAAGGCAGGCCAGGGCCACTGCTGCTGCGGCAGAGGCAAGTGTGCAGGCGACAATCTCGAAGCCAAAGACGATGTTGAGGCGTCGACTTGAGGGGACTTTGCCAGGCTGCCAGATTTTGGACGCAGCGAGCCAACACAGGACGAGGAGAAGGATAGACTCGAGGGAGACGGACACAATGGACGCGGTCCTCAGCGCCGGCTTCTGCGTGTGTACGGCGACCACGATGTGGAGGCAGACGACCAAGGAGGTTGCGACGGCGGCCAAAGTGCCGCTACAGATAAGTAATAAGGTGCGAGCCATCATCCAGTGCCGGAGGCTGGCAGGCCAACCGGCCGCAGACGGAAAGTTTCGTCGAGAAGGGTGCTCCTGGCGGCCAATGATCGTGGCCTGGCCGTCTAAGTTTGGTCAAGCGATAGGGTCGGTGGCTTCCTTTCACAGCCGCTGAGGGGTCTTTTCCAATGTCACAAAAGACGTTTGTTTGTTTATTTGTTTGTTTGTTTGTGGTGACTCAATCGTTGAGGGCTTCGTTGCGGTGGCCCAAGTGGGTATATAGTTACTCGTGCTCGTGCTCGTACAGGCGACGGAGTGGACGATGCGACGAGCGGCGACAACTCGGCGATTGATGTCGTTCAGCGGAGGGGAAGCAAGAGGGGGTCGAGGGGCATGTTGGGAGGTGCGGGATTGGCAGAGGCTTTCCACTAATAAACGTTCCAGCAAGCTCGAGGCTGGGCGCCGTTTGTTGCTGAAATCAATCTTGGGATCTGAGAACGGGTCTGGGTCAGATGTGGGGGAGGGTGAGGTGTGTTTCAACGGGGGTGGTGCTTCAAGGAGAGACGGGCAGGGTTCAGCGGGTGGGTGCTGTATTGTCAGGTGCGTGTTGTTCGAGGCAGGCCAGGCGGAGGCACGGACATGCCCTACAGGAGCAGCCTCGTGGGCTCGGGGCCAGAGGAATGCAGCGAGATTGACGACGATGGACGGGTTGGCGAGCACGAAGATGGAGTTGGGCAGGTTAAGAGGCAGACGCGAGCAGCGCGGCATGACGAGCGGGAAATGACCAACTGCGAATCCTCACAGCTGCGTACGGACTACTATATGCGCAATGGACGCAGTATAATCAAAAAAGTTTAATTCGGGACGCGTCCATTGGAGCGAAGAAGCAAGCAGTCGCGTCGTGGAGGTGCATGCAGGTTGGGCCGGCGGCGGGCTGCCGTTGGTGGGTGGCAGGGTGGTTGGGTGGGCGCTGCGCTGCTGCAGGGTCGGCCTTCCTTGCATCGCATCGGCCGGCCAGGATCATGGCTCGACGTCGCACCAAGGACGCGCCGCGAGCAGCAAGCATGAAATTGGCCCGCCGATGAGCTGAGCGGGTGATTCATGCGTCACTCGTCATCAACGTCGCGCGGGCGGTCGGTACCGGCTGTGCCGTCAGCATACGCCCGCATCCTCAACATCGCCAGTTCGCCTAGCTGCCTACATACATCGTCGAGTCCAACCCAACAACTCAACACCGGCGAGGCCTGGAGCTCAGAGCAACGGCCCATGGCGCTGGGGCCTTGTTGTGAAACCCGCGTGGAGATCGTCTGTGTGCGGCCCGGCGGGGTGGAGTCGGAGCCACGTTGCTGGGCAGTGCGCTCCCTTTGCTGCGAGCGCGCATTCCAGTGGGCACCTCGTAGCTCGGTTTTAGGTCAACAAACTACCACGATGGGAGGAGTCTCACAGGGCAACTCGAGGCAACAAAACAACCTATTGTTTGTGTTGTGTCCGTCATGGCAGCGCAAGCGCTTCTGCTCCTCCGTGTCCGCAAACGGCTGCTGACTCGAGCAAATGCAGCCATGCTCGCATGAAACGGCCCCTCAAGCAGGCTCCGGGGCCCGGGAGCAGGACGTGCGAACCGTTGGCCACCTCGGCGGCCGTCTATTCCTGGACGAACGGGGAGGGATTCTGCCGGCGAGCCCACGGCTGCACGCCGCCCTGCCCGGGGGCCGGGGGCCCTACCGCTGGGCCCTACCGCGGGAGCGCCGCAGGAGAGGCACGGTCCCACTGCGTGACGGTTACGTCTCGATCGTTGCGTCTTGGCCCGGGGGCTGTCACAGGAGAGGTGGAGGCTCGTCGACGATGATCTCAAGGCTGTTTACCCGGGCATTTTCCTTGGTCTCCCAATCCGAGGCTTCCACGAGAAACACTCACACACTCACGTCCACAATCTAACACACAGACGCAGCCAATAGTCCCCCAACGCGTCTAGGCTAAGCGAGACGCGTCGTGGAGGGGCAAGATCGTCACGAGACGGCAGCGGGCTCTTTTGACCAGATCGATGTCAACCGCCTCCACTCGACAACCAGCCTCGATCGGAGCTGACCACGGTGCCGGTCCCGCAACGTCATCACCCCATAGCACAAGACAGCCTCATTATTTGTGCGGGGTCGTTGCAAAGTGCAATTTCGCTCGTTGAGCCCCGGTGAACCACGCTAATGATCTCATCGGCCTCCTTGCCTCGCCTCGGGCTTGTCGTTGTTTACTTTGCAAGCTTAGATAGAGGCTACGACTACACCAAGCGCCGAGAGCTAGCCAGGTGGCTGCATCCCGAGACACCGGACCCGGACTTTGCTCCGGACCTCAGCGTGTCGCCGTGCGTTCGCTCCGTAGTTGAGCCGCGCTAAACTGGTGTCAGTTCCCAGAGTCATGCCAGTGATCCAGATGGGTGGTGTGCTCGCCACTCGTGTTTGTTTACATCCGGCCGGGGTCACGATGTGAAGTCGAGGCGGCTGTCTCGACTTGCCTCGACGGGCTCCTTTGACGACGTCTTTCTGCAGGCAGCATTGTGCAGCTTCTGTGCGCAAAGCTGACTTTCACTCACCTCGCCCACCCGACGAATCTGCGTTGCACGAGTGGCTGCATTTTATTCTTGGCGTCTTAGTCCCAACCGCGTCCGCGCTGCAGCGTGCAATTGATGAAAGCAAGCACTCCAAACCTAATTTTCTGGGGTTCCTCAACCAAAAAGAAAAGAAGGTTTGCACTCGCCTCGCACAGACGGTGAGGCTGCCTGCCATGTCTCGGGTGCAGGTCCGGCTCGTTTGGCTTACAAACGGGAGTCTTTGACATCACCACTTCCTACCCTGCACCACCCAACCTTGCCAACCGGCTCCCCAACTAAGCAGGCCATTTGGGCTTTCCCACAATGCTGGATCCTAGTCTCCATAAAGGAACCGTGAGATAACAACACAGTACCGTAAACAGCATCTCAAAAAAATTAGCGAGTCTGCCTCAAATGCCATTGGGTAAGAACTCTCAATTAAGTCAGGGAACGGTCATATTACCAAAGACTTGCCATGACAAAGCCCCGCGTCTTATACTGGTTCCGCACGGATCTACGCCTCCACGACTCGCCAGCGCTTAAGGCAGCGTTGGAGCTGGAACCCGAGGTGCTCTGGCCCATATTCACGTGGGACCCTCATTACGTCTACCGGGCGAGAGGGGGACTGAATCGCTGGCAGTTCCTGTGAGCTTTCTCGATACGAGTTTCACAGCCCGCGACTGGCCACAGCTGACATTGCCCTGCAGGCTGGACTGCCAAAACGACCTCTCAAAGTCCATTACAAAGCTCAATGCCAAGTCAAAGCTCTTTGTGATCAGAGAGGCACCGCAGACTGTACTCCCCAAGCTCTTCAAGGCTTGGGATGTCACTCATCTCGTGTTTGAAAAGGACACAGACGCGTATGCCCGTGAACGCGATGAAGCTGTCGTAAAGGCCGCAAAAGAAGCGGGTGTACAGGTCGTCATCCGTTCTGGCAGAAGCCTCTGGGACAGCGATGATGTAGTTGCAAAGCATGATGGCAAGCCCACCATGTCAATCTCGCAGCTACAGGCCGCTGGCAAAAAAGTCGGCAATATTGCGCGGCCTATACCTGCTCCAAGCAACCTCCCCGACCCGGGCGAGATGCCCGTTGACTTTGAGCAGCTCCAGCCAGACACAAACCCCGACAAAAACTCGGAGCGCAGGACCAAAAACGATACTGGATATGCGAAGATTGCCGGCCCAAAAGGAGATTTCGCCATCGAGACAATGGAAGAGCTCGGATTCGCCTCTGCGACGACACCTCACCGCGGAGGGGAGAGTGTTGCACTTAAGCAACTCGACGAGATCATCAAGAACAAACGCTACACTGCGACTTTCGAGAAGCCGAAGACGAGTCCAGCGCAATTCGAGCCTCAGGCGACGACTCTATTGTCCCCCTTCCTTCACTTCGGAGCGTTGTCTGTTCGGGAGTTCTACTGGCGCGTCCAGGATGTCGTATCCTCGTTCGGGAAAGGAGCATCGTCGCCACCAACGAGCCTCACAGGGCAGCTGCTCTTTCGCGACATGTATCTTGCCGCGCAGGCCGCCATCGGTCACGAATTCGGGCAGACGGCCAAGAACCCGTACTGTCGCTTCATTCCATGGCATTTGCCATCCAAGAGGGACCCGGATACGGGATTGACTACGGGCGACTACCACGTCGACTCTGAAGAAGCAGAGGTTTGGTTCAAGAGGTGGAAAGCTGGAGTCACTGGATTCCCATGGATCGATGCTCTCATGCGGCAACTCCGTGAAGAGGGTTGGATTCATCACCTTGGGCGCCACAGCGTCGCTTGCTTCCTCACCCGCGGCGGCGCCTACGTTGACTGGGAGCGCGGAGCCGAAGTCTTCGAGGAGTGGCTGATTGACCACGAGCCCGCCTGCAACGCAGGCAACTGGCAGTGGCTCTCGTGCACTGCCTTCTTCTCGCAGTTCTATCGCTGCTACAGCCCTGTGTCTTTCGGCCAGAAATGGGACAAACAGGGCGCTTTCATCCGTCGCTGGGTGCCCGAGTTGAAGGACCTTGACGTCAAGTACATTTATGAGCCGTGGAAGGCACCGATACAGGACCAGAAAAAAGCCGGCGTTCGTGTTACGGGAGACGGTATCGGCTCGTCGACGGTGAATGGCGAGAAGGAGTTGGCGACGTACCCGAAACCCATGTTCGACTTTTCGAAACGGCGCGACGTTTGCATGGCGGCTATGAAGAAGGCTTACGAGATCGGCTTGTACGGTAACAATAAAAGAGTCCTCGAGGAGAACTGGCGGGAGCTGTTCCCCTCCTCGGACGGGGCTGAAGTGCAGTATACGTTTGAGAGCGACGATGGAGAATATGCAGACGAAGAGGATCATGAGGCTGCGGCAGGTGACAAGCGACATGGGAGGACAACCAATTGCGAGGCTCCGCTGAAGAAACAGAAGAGGTAGTGTCATGTACATGTAATAAAGAAAAGTCTTTGCGATCTCTGATTTCAGCAACTCGCTTGCGAAATGTTGTTGGTTTGCGGCCGTCGTTAGCGAGCAGAGGTCCGCAGGGAAAGACACATTCGGCCGATGTTAAGCAGTGTCTGTATATCGACTCGCTCGATTCCCATCGGGTCAGTGCTCTGTGCGGAGATCTGCTAGTCGGGACCACTCCATGGCCCAGCGCCGTTGGTCTTCGCTCGACCTCCCATCCTCAGGCGTCTTCGCAGCTCCCTCCAGGGCCATCTCGGATAGATGGCTGAACATATCAGGCCTGCCGTTGCAGGCCGCTGCGTACATATGCTGTTCTGCCCTGTCCAAGTTGCTCGCCCTCAAAATGTTGGCGAGCTCGACGTCCGCCTCCACAAGACCCGCCTCTGAAAGCGCTTCGAGCAAGGAGGTTGCCTCGTCCCGCCTCCCCAGTTTCAACAATGCCTTGGCCAGACACAATTCGCAGTAAGGCTTCCACTCGAAGCCCGCAGGGCCTGCCTTGAGTGCTCGCTGCAGAGTTGCCGCTGCGACATCGAACCTGCCCTGTTCGAAGAGCAACTCACCCTCTGCGGTTAGAGCGTCGGCGTCCGTGCCCGAGGACACGAAGTGCTTGAATCGCCCCTCGACTTTTCTCAGCTGCGGCATTCGTCCGTAGGCTCCAGAGCGAATGAGTTGGCGAGCCAGGGATAGAGTTGATGGTCGGTAGCCGAGCTCTGAAGCCGATGCCCAGAGGGCCGTGGCAAACGCGTCGGCGCTTCGCGGGCCTCGAATCTGACGCATGATGCATGCGAGCTCATGCAGGATCTCTGCTGAGATAGAATCCTCTGATGACTTTTTCAGCGTTCATTCTCCAGAATTCAGTAGTGAGACGGCTGCTTACTGCCTGTCAAGGAGACTGCCCAGGGGCTGGAGCCCTGCTTGATTGCCTCTTCGAACCGCTGAGCGCACTCGTAGTATTGCTTTGGAGACAGGCGCTTGAAAGAGTCGCCATTCCTAGAGATGACGCTCTCGAATGTGGCACGAGGGATCTCTGCCAATGTGAAGACATTGGACTGAGCCGGTGACTTGGGCGCGCGCGGGACTGCATACTGACGGGTTTGGCTCAAAGCTTGGACCGCATTGCTTCTTGTGCAACATGAGGAGGCTGCTGATCTGCAATATGAAGGGCGTATTGATGGAAGCGGTCTCAAAAAGAGACCACAGGCTGTGAAAGACCGACGACTTGCCATCTCGAAACAGGCAGAGACGCAAACTCGGAGCCTGCGTGTCGTGACGAAAGCCAGTCGTCCGTGTCGCCTCCAGGTTGCCTATGAGTGCTGTAACAGCTTCAGGTACGATGTTTAAAGGAAATTGTCGACTTTCTTCGGCGGAATAAGTTTGGGATATGGACTTGCACGATTAAATCGACAATAATTGACGACGTATGATGAACGGTGAGGTTGGACGGCCGTGGCCACGGTGCTGTCTCCACTGGACCATTGGCCAATCAGATCCAGCACTTGCCGGTGAAGCTCCGGCGCTCACCGACGCGCAGCTCCGCTAAAATTATTTTTTGAAGCAGAATGCGATAATCCCATTTCATACTCAATTTCGACAACAACCGCCAAAGCCCGCTGATATCCAAGTCGAATTTGCTCCTAGTTCATATTTAGGCCTTGGATCTCGGGCTACTGCAGCATTTCATAAACAAGCGCCAGACATCGTTCCGAGCGGCTGCAGTCCCCTAAAACACCACCAGACAGTGAGAATCTCACTGAACCCAGCCCAACCCCACAACATGGTCGCGCAGACTCGCAAGAGAAAGGCCGCCCAGGAGCAAGCGGCCGAGAAAGCAATCGAGACACCAGCCGCTCCGGCAACCTCCAAGAGGCAAAAGCTGCCCGTGAGATCCAAGGACGACGAGGCCCCAGCACAGAGTGATGCCGGCAAGGGCACGCTCATTACCTTTGACGACGATGGCAAGGCAGACCAGGAATTAGCCCCCGCTGCTACGAGAAAGACTGCAGCGCCAAAGGAGACGGAAGTGGAGGCAAGTGAGGAGAGCGACGACGATGCTGCCCCCGAAGCCGTGTCGACCGTCAAGGCGGCGTCCGATATCAAGAAGTCTGCACAGGCGGCCCAAAAGGCAGCGCGAGAGTATGTCGTCCAGTCTCTACAAGCGTTCTGTAAACGATTTGTATCCTAACAGTTTCCTTAGACACGCCGCAGCGGAGAAGCGGAAGCGCCAAGAGCGCGACACATTGTTGAAGAAGCAGGCAGAGGAGCGCAAAAAGGCGGAGGAAGAAACCAAGGCTGCTGCCGCCGCCGCAGCTCCAGCACAGGATGACGAGGATGAAGACCAAAAGGCCGATGCTTCATCAGCCAAGCAACACGACTCTGCGACGCGCGGACGGAAACGGACGGATAGAGTCCAGATCCCCGGCCTCCTGCCCACCGAGTTTCTTACCGACTCGTCCAGTGAGGATGAGGAGGACGGCGACGGAGACCAAGACAGCGGCTCACGCCCCAGAAAGCGCAACGTCTCCGCAGTTGAGAGGCGGCTCTCACGTCAGGATCGCGGCCCGCGCGATGAGCGGCTCGGGTCTACCGTGTACCGCGTCGCCAAGGCAGCGGACGAGCGGCTGGCGCCCAAGGCGAAGAAGTACTCCAAGAGCACCAAGGAGGTGCTCCTGAAGCGCCACAGGACGCCGGTGAAGCCGCGGGCGGGCTTTTTCACGAAGAAGTGAGGAGTGAGAGTCGCACGGGAGAGGGGCGGCGTGGTATACGGAGCAGTCATTCATGTGTTGACGAGCGAGCATATTCAGCTTTGGGAACCAGCACCAGACAGTGCAGCTAATTGCTACTTCACGATGTGCGCACCTGTGCATCCAGTCGATGTGAGCCAACCAAGAAGCGAGTTGCCATTGCGCCTGCGACGGCGGCATTCAGCTGCTCGGCTGATGCCGCATACTCGTGCAGGATTACGTGCGGCAGCTGAACCGTGCCGTCGCCATCAATCACGAAATGCAGTTGGTGACCATCGAGGACGCGGCCAGGGACCATCACATATGTAGGCGACTGAGGCATTTCCAGGTTCACGAGCGGTGTTCTCCTCGTAGTACGTAGCACGTAGCAAGCATAAGGATCTCCGCGGCCAAGGTGAGATGATTGCCGTAGGATCGGCTCCCAGCCGCACTGGTCGCCACGCGCCATCCTAACGGGGCCCCCTGCTTCATGTAGATTGCGGTGCCTTGCGGCATGGCGGTTCCTTGGTCCCGGTGCGATGTAGTCGTACAGTACTCGTACATGAGGATCAGTGCCGCAGTCCGGGGCAGGGGTTGGGTCTGCCGAATAGCAACACGCAACTATTCCGTGCGGCATCTCGACCCGCGATCCGTTATCGCCGCGACCACGGCGGGCAGGGTATATGGGTATATTGAATTTGCCTCTTCCTACTCGCAGACGGCACGATTCTATTATAGCCGCCATGCCGCTATGTAGTCCTCCAATGCCCATCATCGCGGGGCAGATGCGGCGCGCGCTATCGAGCGCCAATACTCCAGACAGCGCCTCTCTCCACAACCAACGGGGACTCGGACGTTGATGCCGCGTCCTTCGCGAGCAACACAGCCACCGTCGCCATCGCCCTCTCGGATGCTCCCACCTCGAGTTCATTCCATTTTGCATGACAAAGGGGTCCTTTGAATGGTCCCCAGCAACGGCCCACCGCTGGTAATGAGATGTTGCTCAATACTCCGTAGTTTGCCTCTTCCGTATTTCAGCCGCACACCAATGGGTCACGACGAAAGCTAAGCATTCTCGAGACTTCAAACGACGGTTACGGGGCGCAGACTTGACCGGAGCGCGCTATTCCTTCCGTCTTCTAGCTCGCCGGACCACGCTGATGGAGTTGATGCCCATGACGCCTAAGGAGTAGGCGAGACAGCCAGTAGCTGGCCAAGAAACAGGGTGACGGTCTGTCAGGGACAGGGACAGGGGCTGGAGGTTCAGATTTCCACGGTGGGGGCTCAAGATTTGCGAACAAAAGGGCGAATACTCCGTACTCTCCCCACCTCTCCTGGCTCGGCGACTTTGCAAAGCTACCCTACGAGTGCGACTAGGACTACGAAGGTTTCGCAGCTCTGCCCGTCAGTAGCGTGTCGATGCGATTCGTCTATGTGTGCATGAAACAAACGCATTGTGCGCTTCGTAAAGTTACTTCGTACCGACAAAACAGTTAGAAGAACCTCGCATAAAAAAATGGGTTTGCGCTCGTAAACAAGCATGCATCTGGAAATCGAAGCCGACCCCAAATTCAGAACCGAACTCCGGTTTAAGCTCTGCTTGAATCCCTGGTTCACCGTAGCCCTAACCAACCCCCCTGGGAGCGTGTAATCATTAGTCTAACACCGTTGTTTCCGCCGAGCTCGCTCGATGTTCGAGTAGGGCTTGCTGCCTTGCGTCGAGTCCATTGACTCGGCCGTGAGGCTACTCTACTTAAGGACTGAACCCCGACGAAGCCTGCTGCGACACGAACACAGGGAGCATAAGATACTGCCAACAGTATTGGAAGCCACGCTTTCCATCACATGGTCCTTGGTGCCGCTAGACAATTCGGAAAGACATTTGAATATACTCCGTACATACAGCATGCACAATAGTGGCTTCGTAGCGGATCCGGCTTCTCCATCGGCCGAGACCCATCAGGTTGTCAGCAAATCGTATCGCCCGTCAGCCAGCAGGACCGAGGAGGCCCGCTCCGTGCCGGGCAAGGCGCTCGCTCAAGCAACACTGAAGGTGGAGATAGAATGGGCATCGTCAGGCATTGACCCGAATGGTTTGGTTTCGACATGTGTCATGCTGGCAATGGCTAGGGCAGCTCCATTGTCATCGGAAAGCTGGGCGACTGTCGTCAAAACAATTGGTCTGTGTGCCACCTTTCGCCTTATGAGTACGAGCATGTTACAAGAAGGGATGATCCTTGTTCAAGGACTTGGCAAGGCTGGTGCGCTTCATGTCCCGGCGCGATAGTCTGCCTGTCTGGATTGCCTCAACGTAAAGGCCGTTGACGTCTTTGCCTCCTCGGATCCATAGCGTCACTGATCGCCGTCGTACTGTCCGGGCCGTAAGCGAGCGAAACAGCCGTTGCACTTTGCACCAGAGAAACCCCGGCCAACAGACACTGACTGTCAAGTGGTGCGCTCCGGGGGCTCACAAGCAGGACGGAATGCCGATGCCGTCGTTGCAGAACACGACGCCATCAATGTTTCGCAAGTGTTTAGTAAATCAAGGCTCCGAAGAGTCGGATTGTCGCGGTGGACGCCGTCTCAGCGATGGACATCTCGCACACTCATTGACGCCGAAGACGGGGAGTTTGCTTGGCTGTTACTCGTATTGCTCTCGCGTACCTACGGAGCATTGACTCCAGACGTGCAATCCGATTTCAGAATCTCGCCGGTGGCTGGCGAGCTGAGACGTGGAGTAGTGCAACGGCCTAGCGGTTTTGAAGCCTGAGAACTTGGCTGCCTGCCCCGGCTTGATGGATTGCCGAGCGGGCAGCCATCCACCAGCACTGAGCGGACTTGCCAACGGTTTTGGATCGATTAGTCTTGGCATGTACGGATACAACTCATCGTTTAGCTCCGGTGGACGACGACCTCAATGATAGCACACGGGGATCTGCAGCGCGAGGGTTGTGCGCACAGACCCTAGCACCTGTCTTGGTGATGCGCCCAGCCGTGAGGCTAGCGGCAGCCGCCTTTGTTGGCCACGAACGTATAGCTGCGGCAGCTTGGGAGGCCTGGACTACCTTACTACGACGGAGACCACTGATGCATACTGTGAACGTATTCAGAAATACCCCCAAACTTGGGCTTGGCTTGGCGCATGTTCTCGACGAGTCGAGCTGTGGTCGCTGCTGTCGGTGGCTGTTTACTAACGTCGCCTAGAATCCGCTATAGGCGGGTGTGGCGCGACTTATCACTGCTGCGGGCTTTGGTCCGCTACTACGAGCGCTTGGCTTGGAAGCCTTCTCGAAGCCACCAAAGTTGCTCTGTGGAGAGTCGGCAGATACCGTCCTGCCGCTGTAGGTATTCGGTGCTCGTTGCGTTGGACAATGGGGTTTCTGCCGTGGGACGCCTTGGTCTGTGCACCAGTTGCCTGTTGAGTTTTGCGTACTCGTATGACACCCATCCAGCGTTGAGATCTCGCTTGGCGTGACTTCGGTACCTTAGCTAGCTAGTAAGCCCCCCCCCCCCCCCC
>JALHBW010000063.1:22596-150209 GCA_024339985.1 Tolypocladium endophyticum
ATCCTTCGTGAAGCTGTGCTGCCATTGGTGGTCGAGTTGTGAGGGACCATGAACCAAAGACGATTCGGTAAAAGTTTCTGGAATCTCAATCGAGTTGGGCAATTCTAAAACGCGCTACCCGCCGACCAACCCTCGGCCGACTTGGTGAGCGAGCGCAGGCTCACGGCGCAGCCCGTTCCCTGGTCCGTATGAGGCAGGCCGCGAGTGGCGGCCGAATTGCGGCCGCAGTACGGGGTGCAGCAGAAGCAAGCACTCTCCTGAAGAACATACGACTGGCATAGCACCTGTCAGTGAAACGGTTTTCGGCCACCTTGATTATACGTCTTATGGAAGGGTGTTTTGCACGCGGCCCCATGTGCTCGTAGCACTCGCACCAAGTGTTCGCAGTGCTGCTCCGTGCGGTACCAAAGAGCAGCTGGACCGGGATCACCGCGGACGTCATCCGGGTGGAGTGTTCGCATACCTGGGTCTCCCGGTGGAGCTGAGTAGTCGGTAATCTAGGATGTTGCTGCAAGCCACCTGGTGCTTGGAAGAGGGTCTCGTCTGGTCTTCTTGCAGGACGACTTGGCTCGGGATCCCTTGGCCACGACTCACGGTCTTTGATGCCGTCACTGCCAAATTGGTGGATATGATCGTCAGTAGGTTTTTTTTTGCTTGTAGCCCCTAGAGAGGTTGAGAGGTCGGCAGTGCTTGGACGTGAGGGTGCGGGGAATGGCGTCTCCGCTGTTAGACCTTCGCCTGCGGAAGAAGCCCAGCTGCTGCCGATGGGGGCCCCCCCACAGCATCGGCGCCCGACACATGGTAGCCACGTGCCGAGTCAGTCAAATCCTCTCCTCAGGCTGAAAACGGACCATTGCCGATGAAGGTGAAGTGACGTTTAGTTTGTCTGCGTTGCAGACACCATAAGCAGGCATGAAGTCACGGCAATATCGCCGAGCAAACAGTTGGCCCCGGGACGCCTAGCCTCAGCCAACTGCATCTCGACTCTGTCGGCAATGCATCGAAACACCCACCCGCACCAATGACCGACCTCGGGCTGTCCTCAGTGCTCGACGTCGTCGTGCCCGCGCTCGCAGACGAGTTTGAGTCTTACTCGTCGCCAAAGCTCGGTTATTCTGATGCTGGCTGCCAGGGCAGTAACGAGGATCGGATTCGCCGAAGTTGCCATTAGTGAATTGCCGATGCACCGTTACTCGTACGTGCAGGTGGCGCTTCTCCAGAGCCTGCACGTCTCGACGCCTTTCCATGCACACTGCAGCATGGGCTTCCGCTGGGTTTGCGGGCCAGATGTAACCCCCGAACGAGGCAAGACATCCTTCCTTCATCAGCACAAGCAGAAGCTCTTTACTGCGCACGCGCCATGCCGCATTCAGCGGAACTAGTAGCGACCTCTGGACCTCAATTGCCGCTGGAGGGACGGGAATTGCGGCTTCCAAGTCGCTGTAGTAAGACAGTGTTCAGTTGACACTCTGCGGGCGTCATCGGCCACTCGGAGCCAGAGATTGGTGGAGAGCCGACGACATGAGAGAGAGCGACGTTGGTAGGTTGCTGGAGGGCATCAGCTGTTGTTACGAGTAATGCGTGAAGATGGCCTGTTCTGTACGGTCATCGGCGCGGCAGCCCTCTGACGACTCTGCTGCGGGTGACTGATATGTGGACGGCATCCAACATGTAGGCCGCGGCAGAGGTCAAGGTTCCCATTGGGCACACTGGTTAGTCGCAACAGCATCCGCGGACGGCGTGCTGAGGCTTGGTCCCCTCCAACTCGATGCACACTCCCTAACACGCTCCCTACTGCTCTGCTCGACTTCATCCCGTTTATTCGCAATCCGCTCTGCCGGGTCCTGCCCGGTACGAATCTTGCACTCGTACGAGGCGAAGCAAACTGCCAAGATCCTTGCGGTCGCTCCCGGTGCGCAGCACGACTGGTTCGCGGGCAGCTGGAGCGACGGAGTCGGTATGGATCCACCAGCCTTGGCCCGAAAGGGTCTGTGGGAAGTTTTTGCTCCTAGGGCCCTGGGGCCCCTGGCTCCCTAGCCGGTGATCAGGGGTCGCGCACGCTTGAAGAAACCGACCGACTGGCCCTGGACGTTCGCGGCCTGACCCATGGCGAGGCGGGTTCCTGTGTGGGCGCCAACGAGGGAGTCCCCCAGCCGTGGCCCCCTTGCCTTGCTGAGCGTGCTGCTGCGCGCTGGCCGCTCGACACTTGGGATGGATGGGTGGGTAGGATTCCGAGCGCTGGTGGATGTGTTCTAGCCACGTCCGCGGCGTCAAGGTGAGCGATGTCAGGACAAAAGCGTACTCGTAGGTTCCTTGGCATGGTTTCTGGGTCTAGCAGCACGCACCAACCCGCCAAAGGTACCTGCCAACGAGGACGGAGTACGGACTACCTTCCGCCTCCATTAGCTCCCCGGCGCCGCTGGCCGCTCAACGGTCCTTCCTCGATGGCCCCTGGCGGACCGAGTCGAGTTGGACCACCTACGCCGGTTTTTATCTCTTGCGCCCCCCCCGGTCCTGATTCCTGACCTTCGATCTCTCGTCCCCCCTTTGGACTGCGTCCTGTCCTCGTCTTCTACGGGCTCTCAGCAGCTTTCTTGGGCTTGCTGTTCGTGCGTTCTTGTACGCCTGTGTCGCCGGTATCTGCGCTGCGACTCTGCGGGGCAAATCAAACGGGTGGCCCCCCCCGTCTTCTTGTCTCGGGTCAGACCAGCCGCGAATTACAGGCCTAACACCACCATCAGCGGCTTACGGGCGACGGACAGCGTGACAGCGTTGCCTTGCCTGCAATCGAATCCTGCGGACGAGCCCTTGGAGAACCGCTGGGGCAGAGGAATCAGGCGGCGGCGCAGCTTAGGAAAAGCAACGCCATCAGACCCCCCTTTTTCGCGCGCCCGGCCATTGCGAGTATCGCGACGTCCATACGCTTTCATTCCCTCGTCGGCTGCACGTCCGCCATCGCACAGGCTCGCTCCTCATAGGCACAAAGTGACCGGCCGGCATACGCGACCCCGACAAGCGCACTGACTGTCGCTCCGCCTCCCGACAAGCGACACATCGTCAACGAGTCACTGCAGCTGCAAACAAAGTTGAACGAGCGCACAAGCCCCATTGGAGCTTGGATCCTTCAAGCAGCAGACCCTTGCGTTGCCGGCTCTCGCCTGCGCTGAGCGTAAGCGGTCCTCTCGGTGCTTTCGCCGCCCGATCTGGTTCCCTGGGTCCTTGCCCTGCAGTCATGCACTTGGCATCCCCGCTCTCCTCTATTCAGCATTGTTAGGACGGGGACTTGAAACATCTGATCCTGGCTCTTCTCAACCTTTACACCCATCACGACCGATTCGACCGTTCCCGCCTCGTAATCCCTTTTCGCTCACCTGCGACTCTTGCCGAACCGTTTTGAATCCACCAACGGCCCCACGAGATCGACTTGGGAAGTACCTCCCGCCATCGCCGCCAACGACGTCGCTGTCTCCTCGCCGTGCGCCCCCAGCGGCCCCTTAATCAGTCGTACACGCTTTCTTGACCTGGTCGTAGCCTGTTGCTGCGACTGCTCTCTCTGATACCCCACTACCCGAATCCTCCATGTTCAGTCGGTCTCGAAAGAATCAGCAACAGCGAAACGAAAGCGCACGTTTCACCTTCAACGAACCGACGAACCATACTCCAAATCTTTCTTCGCGCCTGTCCGACTTCAACCTCCTCAAACCCCAGGGCCCCTCACGATTAAAGCCTCTGCCGGATGACACTTTGTTTATAGAAGACGGTACGTGGACTTGTTCTCTTCTCGCCGCTGGTACCGGCTGAGCACGTTGCTCTCGCTGGGCCTCGTCTCGAGATCTTTCACACCTTTTCGGTCAACTGACAAGCTACTAGGAAATCCATTTCCAGCCGTGACTCGTGGTAATTCAGCCCGCCAACGTGAATTGTCCATAAGCTCAACGAAATCAGCTGCGAGCGCCGCGTCCCGAAGAATCGGCGGCATCGACAACAACGTCATGGCGAGCACCGCCGACAGAAGCCGTTTACGGCGCGAGAGGACGTTTGTCGGCAGCGAATGCGCCGTATGCGAAGAGCCCCTGGAGCACACCTTACAAGGAGAGCGCATCCTCCAGTTCTCCTGCTCTCACGTCTCCCACGAGGCATGCTTCTACGAGTTTATACGCGAATTTGAGTCGCAGTTCTGCCCGACGTGTGATGCGCCGCTGCATCTAGACACCAGCCGGGGCGGCAATGTTATCGACATTAGTTCGTCTGCCAGTAGAAAAAAAGGTCTAGGCCTGGCTACTAATTCGGACGTAGACAAAATCAGCAACTTGGTGCGCTCCGCCGGCAGCGACGCACGCTCGATCAACACACCAACACCGACTTGGGACAACCAGACCGTGAGGCCGCCCAGCGTCGACAGCTCTCAGAAGAAACATCAATCCCAGCAGCCTAGTGGCAATAATCGGGAGAGCGCAGCTCGAGGAAGCCACAGGGAGAGCCGGGATGCACCGCAGCCTGACCGCTACGGTCCTTCGTCCAGGCATGCGCGGAGCGACAGCGAGGCCACAGGGGTCGCGTCGTCAGGGGGATATCCTGAGACGACGCAGAGCGGCCCTCAGTGGCGGCACGACTACGACGTGCAGGCCATGGAAACGACACCTGGAAGCCCGCGCACCATCGCCCGCAACCCGATTCCCTCTCCCACGGTGACCGTTCGATCGGAATTTCCAACCATCAACAGATCTCGACAGCAGCAGACGCTGACATGCTTGGTCACCATTGAGGTGGCAGACAATAAGTGGAAGCCGGATCCCGAGGACATTGGCGTCCAATCGCCGCAACAGCAGCATCATCATCAAAAGCCGCCATCTGTCAATGCGCGCATTGACGAAGTGTCTGCTCGGTCGGTGACGCCTGCCCCAAGTGTTCCGCGATTCTATCCCTATGAATCGGCGGAAGTTCTTGAAGAGATGACGGAGAATTTGCGAAATCGCGTTGATAATTGGCATGGCCTTGACTTCAGCCGGTGAGTATTTATTTCTTTCACATTCCAGGTTGTCCAATAAGATGGCTAACAACTGCCAGATTTGGTCAATTGAGACTGTATGGCACACTTCGAGTCGGCAAGGACAAGGTGTCTTGGCAGGAACTGGAATGCTACCTCTTCGCCGAAATGCTCATTTGCGTCAAGGAGAAGAAGCTGGCGCCCCAAACCGCGCCGCACTGGGATGACAATGGCACGACTCGACGGCCGACTCGTTGCACACTCAAAGGCTCTATTCTCATCAAGAAGCATTTGAACGAAGTATCGGAGACGGGGACCGTGGACGAGAATGTCTTGACGCTAAGCCTCTCTGTGGGGGAACTGCCCCAATTTCATCTGCGGTTTGAAAATCGCAACCAGCTCAAGTTGTGGAACCAGGCTCTCTTGGACCTCAACGCTGTGGAAGGCTCCCCTATTCGCAGTCCGGACTTTGATCGCGGCGACATTTCTGAGACGGAGGAAGAAGCCGAGTGGCAGCGTTCGCGTCCACAGAGAGTTTCATCCACTACCTCCTCTTGGGGGCCGAAGTCCGTGACGACAGCTCCGACGGAATATACGAACTTCGTGGCCAAGAGTTCTCACCGGTTCAGCTCGATCCACGTCCCTATTGACGTCGTCGTCGTGGTGCCGATCTCGTCCTCGATGCAAGGTGTTAAGATCAACCTGGTTCGCGATGCGCTCAAGTTCATGGTCAACACTCTCGGCGAGCGCGATCGAATGGGCCTGGTCACGTTTGGGTCAGGAGGCGGCGGCGTGCCCATTGTTGGGATGACTACCAAGGCCTGGCCAGGATGGTCCAATGTACTGTCTTCGATCAAGCCTGTGGGCCAGAAGAGCCATCGAGCCGATGTGGTCGAGGGCGCGAACGTTGCCATGGACCTGCTCATGCAGCGGAAGCACAACAATCCCATTGCTACCATTATGCTTATCAGCGATGCGTCCACGGCGGATGCTGATTCTGTCGACTTTGTTGTCTCCCGCGCCGAAGCTGCCAAAATCACCATCCACTCTTTCGGTCTCGGAATGACGCACAAGCCGGATACTATGATCGAGCTCTCAACCAGGACCAAGGCATCGTACACATATGTTAAAGATTGGATGATGCTTCGGGAATGCCTGGCTGGATGCATTGGAAGCATGCAAACTTTGTCGCATCAGAATGTCAAGCTCAAGCTCAAGCTGCCTGAGGGCTCGCCGGCCAAATTCCACAAAATTAGCGGCGCACTGCAGATTACCAAGCGGGCCACTGGTCGCGATGCAGAGGCGAATCTGGGCGACCTGCGTTTCGGTGACAAACGCGATATCCTGGTTCAACTGGTCATCATGCCAGATACTTCATCTCAGGAGCAGCTGCCGCAAGACCCGTGGGACAATATCGTGTCTGGCTTGGAGGCTCTTGGCGGCTCCATGGACAACGACGCGGAGAGGGTTGTCTCGGTGGAGGAGGTACCACTAATTCAAGCCGACCTCAGTTGGGGCGATATTCTTCGGGACGGCACCGTCACGCATATGCCTCGGCCATCCCTTCTGGCAATCACGATGTTGCCAGCCAGTGCAGGCCAAAAGAAGTCGTGGCAGAACACGCCTCCGATCCCTCCTCACCCCAGCATCGTGCAACGGCGGATGGAGCTGCTCACTTCCGATATGCTCACCCGGGCATTGACCTTGGTCAGTCGTGGCCAGCATGACCGCGCTCATACTCTTCTGAACGAGACGCGGTCCATCCTGAAGGGCTTGGGTAAAGGCGGCTTGCCCCCTGTTCCACCCTCGGCGAGCAAGACGGGGCCTTCAACCCCTCACCCCGGTCTTGATAATTCGCCCAACCCGGCTGGAACTCCTGATCGTAAGCGCAGCCCGTCGCCTACATCCGCCACTTCTTCTGGCGGCAACGGCTACTCAGCTACTCAGCTAGGCCATAGCCGTTCCGTCGATGGCCTTACCCTCGGCACTGGGATCGATGTCGGCACGGTCGCCGCCTTGGACGCTGAGCTCGAAAGCAGTCTCGAATGGATCAACCATCCCGCGGTATTTGGCCGCGACAGCCGCAAAGCTGTACTCCAGGCCATCGGCGTCATCAGCTCGCAGCGCGCGTTTACGTTCCGCACGCCTATTGAGAGCCTCTGGGCGGGCCGCGTCGGTGGCATCAAGCGCCTTGCAGACAAGAGCCGGGAGTGGCGCGAAGAAGGGGGTGGTGAGGGCGGCATTATGGAGGAGTCGTGAAAAAAGAGTGGTCTCTTTGACGAGGTACGCTTTTTTCATGCGCTCGATTCGTACTCGTTTGCTGCGCTGCTTCTTAAGAGTCGGAACACCCCCCCTTCTAGCGACACTCATCGCTTGAGATGCCACTTACACGTCATGATGCATTTACGGTTCCATTTTCTCTCTGCCTGATTTTTCGCTTCGACAACGAAGTAAAAACGAGCTCGGTAACATGTCAATTGGTACCGGGCCCTAGCCATATTCGTCGCCGTCTTGTTCATGTTCAACTTATACCCGCCACGCCACTTAGTGGTCGTGCTGTACTCGGTGGTTGACTTCGCTTTTGTTACGTGGATAGCTCCGTTGCTCAGAGACACGATATCACGGCTGTGGGGAAGACCAGAGCTCTCTCTTTCGGAATCCCTCACCAGTTTTTTTTCTGTTCTGATTTGTTGGGTCAGACAATCTTGGATTTCATCGCCTGTTGATTCGCCATAGGGATTGCAAAGGGGCTCCCTTCCAAGTGGAGGGTTGACCGCTCAGCTTGCTGCGTACACGGGTAAGACGAAGAGCACAGCCCTAACCCGAATATCACTTTCCATGTATCAATAGTACCTATTTACCTAGTTCTATCTCCCGTGCGGTGGAGAGGTGGCAGTCGGATTCCTTGCAGATATATTTAGATACGTGTGATGCTCGCAAAAGATAATCTACGACTATTTCTGGTTCATGAAATGGAGACCATATGAGGATTAAATGACCCGGCTTGTGTGATTGAACGGCCCAGAGGTGGGACTCTACTCTATCAGCAATTTACGTGCTGCTTTTATCAACTCCGCCAGGCCCAGTCCCAGCGATGATACAGTATTTGACCATCCATGCTTGATTGTGGCTAGCGGGGCAAGGGTTCGTCTGCCCCCTTCGTCCACCGACGTCCAGCTGAGTGTTCCGCCTCACAACTTAGTCCTCGTCCCAGTTCTGCGGAGAGCACGGTAGGTTAGCATGTAGTCAACGAGTATGATGCCGACGAGTGAAAGCTTACAGGGTTCGGCCCGGGCGGTTTGGGCCCGCCAGCCTGCCTGGCCACAATGATCTGATCCACGGACAGAACCGTACGGGCAGCCTCGGTAGCGAGCTTGATGGCCCAGTGCTTGGAGGCCAGGAGATCGAGAATGCCCTCGTCGGTGGCATCCAGCGTGCCGCTCTCGTCATTATTCTGCAAAGGCAAGTTAGTATGCGCAACCTTAATGAGATGACTGCCGGGGGCAACCCACCTCGACGTCGACGCCAGTATCGCCGTCTTCGCCCTTGTGGTGGGCAGCGTATAACCTGCTCAGAACCTCGGTGGCGTCCAGGCCGCAGCTCTCGGCCAGTGTGCGAGGGATCACCTCGAAAGCCTCGCCGTACTTCTTGATGGCATATTGACTCAGGCCAGAAGTCTTTTCTCCTTGGGCTTGTATCCTGGCACTCAGCTGAATCTCTGTGGCACCAGCACCAGGGACGAGTCTGGGATCCCTCGTGATGGCTTTGACAACGTTGACGCCGTCATCGACAGCTCGCTCAATGTCGTCGAGGTGGTTTTGGGTGGCACCGCGCAGGACCAGGGTGGCAGTTCTCGTCACCTCGTCCTCTTGTCTGAAGACGGTGACGCGGTCGCCGCCAATCTCGAGAGTCTCCACGACGTCGATGCTGCCCATCTCGTCGGGCATGGGAGCTCCCAGGCGCGCAAGAGGGGTGGCGCCGACGACACGGCAGACTCTTCGCAGCTCGAACTTGCTGAGAATTCTGATGGCCAGGATGCCGAAGCGGTTTAGGTAATGCATGGCCAGATCGCCAATCTTGTCGCCGCAGACGACGACGCGAAGGCCGGAGTCGTAGAGCTCCTTAACCGTCGTCTCGAGCTGAGACTCCTCACCCTTGGTGAAATCCATCATCTCCTTGGCGTTGTGCAGCAACACAGTACCCTTTGTCTCGGTCGTGGTGGTGTCGAGGGGGCACGTGTAAACACCGACCTTTGCGCGGCGAGCCTTCTTGACGGACCCATCGGGCTCCTTGGGGAAGACCATGCCCTTGACGACGCGGCTCTGCTCCAGGCTGCCTCCCATGATCTTGACGACGCGGATGTTGTCGACGTTGAAGTTGGCTGGGTTCTTGGGCAGGACGGCCAGGACGGCCTCGGCGACGAGGTCGGCGAGGAAGTCCTCGTTGCCGTTCTGCTTGCTCGCCACGACGGTGCGGATGGCCTTGCTGAGCTCCTCTTGGTCCCGGATATCCTCAACCTTGTCGACGGACAGCTTCTCGAGGGTCTCGAGAGCGAATTTCTGGGCCTTTTCGTAGCCGATGACGATGTCAGAGGTCTTGAGACCCATGCGCAGGAGGTCCTCGGCCTTGCGCAACAGCTCGCCGGCCAGGATGATGACGAGATTGGTGGCGTCGCCCATCTCGGCCTCTTGCTGCTGGCTAGCCATGACGAGGAGCTTCGCGGCTGGGTGGACGACGTCGAGCTCGCGGAGGATGGTGGCGGCGTCGGAGGTGAGGATCATCTTCTGGAGATGGTTGATGACGACCTTGTTGCGGCCGTAGGGGCCCAAGGAGGTCTGGACGGTCGAGGCAATGGCGCGGCAGGCGTCGATGTTGCGCAGGACGGCGCCATCTTCGGCATCGTAACTGGCACGGCCATGTCAGGATATGCATGGTGGGGGAGGAAGCTATCATAGGGGGAGGGGTTGGCCAGCGGCAACGTACTTGTTGTAGCCCTGCTTGAACAGGCCCGCATTGGGCGCGTTGGGTATGTTGAGAGACATGGCGAGGAGCTGGGACTGGTATCGAGGTCTGACTCCCAGGCTCGGTCGCGGATGCGTGGACGGGATGGAGTCGCGAGGGGGGATTCGGTCGCTTTCCAGCACCTCGCGGATGGACCCTCTAAGAAAATCTTGGGCGTGGAACAGTGGTGCTGCTGGTGGCAGCCTTGGTGGTGTGCGGGCCAATCAGACGCGCCCAGGGGTCTTTGTTAATCCGCTCCAGCACAGCTGATAGAGCCGACGGGACACGGCGACAGCGATGGCGACTCTTGTGGTGTCGGAGAGAAAAGGATAGGTAAATATTTCTGATCTCTGTCTACCTAATCCATCACTGCTCTGGGGTCGTGCAGCTCGCGTTTCCGTAGATGTCAAGCGCAACGGCTCTGCGATTCGGCGGTCAGTCGCTGAGGTTGGCCGTTCCGCGGCAGGGAGCTTCAGGGGGGCCCGAGTCGGCGGGACGCTGTGGCGGCACAAGCGCAGGCGCCCCGTGCCTGAGGTGTGGCGGCTTCGGAGGCGGCAGTGCACCTCAGCGAGCAGCAGCTGAGGCCATCGCAGCCTCGTCGCACTAGGCGCGAATACGTCGCCGTCCAACCTTTCAACTTTTCAGCGCGCATCCTCGCACCGCAAACGGCTTCTCCTGTCCCCTCCCGCCCGCACCGTCGACCCTCGCCAGCACCGGCCAGCGACGAGACTGTCCGTTTGTCCCCTCGCGGCCCGCAATTGCCGCCGGGTGAACCCACAGCCGACACCAGCAATCCGGGCACCTCGCTCTGGCTCAAACGCCTCGTCGCCATGGCGCCCCAGTCCTGTGAGCCCGAACCTCCCTTGCATACCTGACCTTGGCTCGCCTTGCCGTGCCCTTTGCACTGCGCCCTCGTCTTTCAGCCTCGCATCTCTCCCTCAATCCAACGCCTCGCGCCGGAGCCGACGTGCCTCGCACCACGCAAGTTGCATCGTCGCTCGTGCTCCCCATCACATCACCTTCCGTTCCCGCCGCGACGCACCCGCCCTAGCTCCGCCTCCATCGCAATGCCTCCCAAGAGAAAGTTTGCTGAAGTTGACCCTCTGCCAGCCGTTCCGCCCTCTCTGCCGCCCTCTGTCGAGGAGGCCTACCGACGCAAATGTGTCCAGCTCAAGAATCGCACAAACGAGGTCGAGGATGCCAATGACGCCGCTCGCCTACGCCTTTCACGGATAAAGCGCCAGGTTGAGAAGCTGCGGATAGAGCGAGCGTTTCTGCTCGAGCAACTGGCCAAGCGCACCAGCACCAATGTCGAAGACTCCGAGGGCAGCCCAAGCCCACCTCCTACGGTATGTCTACCCTCCCTCTCCCTCCACCTGCCAGGGCTCTGCTTCGGCCGTGCTGCGATCCATCGTGCGCCTTCATTAAACCTCGTCGTTGGAACTTCAATCTGATGGATACAAGCTGGCCGACTTCCGCAACGAGCTGGATGCTAATCCCCGAAAGCCCAAGGATAAGCCGCTGCGGATCAAGCGCGGCCATCGCAAATCCGCCGTCAACGACGTGGACGCGAAGGGGGGCGCGTCCGCATCCTTCAAAGAAGCCGGTTCCCCGACCTCTGAGACGCAGTCACAACCACCCGAGAGCCAGACCAAGCGCGGCGAGTCTGCTGCCGCTTCGGCCAATGGCGTGAGCAAGCGGTCGCGCGGCGTGACGAGCGCCTTTGACCTTTACTGCATCGAGGAGCGGCCGAACATCGAGGCCAAGAGCAAGGAGGATGGCGATGGGGATGTCGACATTGAGGAGGAGCTCACTCGCGGCTGGGACGAGCTGCCGGACGCCGACAAGGACGAGTTCCGGACCAAGGCGGAAGAAATGCTGGCCAAGGATGACGAGGAGCGCGGGGACAGCAAGGACGCTGAGGACCCCAAGAAGGTGGGCAAGTCTGACGGAGACGACAAGCCCGAGACGCAGGATGAGGATGTGGAGATGGCCAACTACGATACTGAGGACCAAGACCAAGAACAAGATCAGGACCAGGAGACGAAGGACAGGGACGGCGACGAATAGGACAATGGATGGGTGAGGACTTGTCACATGGCGTGGTCTTCAATGAGGCGTTTATTCGAGGCGGGTATCAGGTTCAAGAACGGGATTCTTCATCACATTTCAAATACAGTACACAACACTGTTTTTAACAGAGCACATCAACGAGACGAATCGGCGGCAACATGTACAGTTGTGATAGTAGAGACCAAAATGGAGCCGTCAGGCAGGCAGATGTGATTTGGAAGATCCAGAAGGCGCCAGCACACGGATGCTGAACCGGCGGCCAACCAGCGTGAAACAGGCATTTGCGTAGTCATCGGATAGCCCCGCAGCAAGCAGGCTGGGAGCGAAGGGGACTAGGCAGCTGGCGGAATTGTAACGAAGTCATCCTGTGGCGGAGCTTTCACATTTATATACTTTCTATTCCCCTCAGGCTAAGTCTGAGGCCCAAGTTGTTCCCGGACGAAACACGGTCGCTGATCTGCACACGCACTGTCACACGGCTTCATCAGCGTTCGCGTCTACTTATCCGCCATCACCATGGCCATCGAATTTCAATCGGTGGTGCCGGTCCTCCGCATATTCGACATCGCCAAGGCGGACGAGTTCTACCTAGGCTACCTCGGCTTCAAGGTCGACTGGGACCACCGCTTTGACGACGGCGCCCCGCTATACCGCCAAGTCTCCCGGTCGGGCCTGGTGTTGCACCTGAGCGAGCATCACGGCGACTGCAGCCCGGGTGCTCGGGTGCGCGTGGCGATGACGGGCCTCACTGAACTGCACCGTGAGCTCAACGACAAAGGGTACCGATATATGCGGCCCGGCATTGAGGCGGGGCCGGGGCCCGGGACGAGGGAGATGGGTGTCGCTGACCCGTTTGGAAACAACATCCTGTTTTGCGAGGATGCTGAGGTCAAGAAAGGGGTCTAGGTACGTTGCGCCAACGTTGGCTCCCGTCCATCAGTTCCTCGTGGCTGACCGGACGTCCAGGTGGGAAGACCAGACCTCGGAGGGCCGAGGTGAAGGGGTCATCAACATTAGGTTTCCCTATAGTCATCCCTATTTTCTAGTCGTCGCATGACAACAGACTCTGCCCCCTCTAGTGCGGTAGCCAAGCTAGAATTACGAGTGTTTCGCATGTCCAGAGTACGAGTACGACGTTGAGTTGCGCGTAGCGTGCGACAGCTGCTCTTTGGCGCAGCAACCCCACTGGCGTCACAGCGCTCGAGGCCCTGGAGCTCGCGGCCACTTAACTCATTAGCCGCATTGGGAAGAGAACTGGGCCGACTGCCGTCATCGTCAAGCTTGCGAACCACCTCGCCCAAAAACTCGCATCAAGCATCCAAGCGAGCTTGGCTCCAGCAACTTGCGTTGATCCAATCCCCCGACGTTCATCATCTCCATCGCGACGACATCATCTGCTTCGGATGGCATGCCTGCGCCCGCTCCATCGATAACCCGTGTCGAAGCAAGCTGCACTCGCTGAATCCGTTTCGTACCTGCGGATAGAGTCGAACATTGCCGCAGACACGCACCCAACGACGCGTGCCAGACGATATGGAGCCCAGGAGCACCAACGAGAACACACCTCTACTGCCCACGACCGCTGCTGCTGCTGCCGGATCGGCGTCCGCGTCCGCAGACAGCCGGCCCCGGAGCTCGCGAACCGTCACCTTCAGCGCCGACCCGGTGACGAGGACCTTCGACCCCGAGCCGCATCTTGTCCACTCCAGTCGAATCCAACATGCACACGCCGGCCACCCCGGTGCCACCACCGGCAGCGCAGCAGGCCCCCCTGTGCTCGCGGCACTGAACAACAAGCTCAGGAGACGAAACAGTCATGGCGGCATCCCAACCATGCTGCAGACTCCCGCGGGCGCTAAGATTGGGCCCCAGAGAAGCACCAAGAAGACAGAGAAGCTCAAGCTGCTCCCTAACACGGATCTCGAGGAAGAAGAGGACGAGGAAAGCGGTCGTGATGTCTACTCCCAGTACACGCGCATCAAAGATCCGACGGCGAGACGAGATGCCGCCCGGCTGGGCAAAGGTGACCGTGATCGCCTCCCACGTGTCACGGCCTACTGCACTGCGAATCGATACGAGATGGAAGGCCTTATCCGCTTTCTCAAAGGTCGTGGCAAGGCCCGAGGTGCCAATCCCAAGCTCATCGATGAGTGCATATACTCTCCCTATGCCTACAACAAACCTACGGCAAACCCTCAGGTAGACGACCCGGTCCGGAACTACGAGCGGCGCCATTCCACTGGCGGCGACTCGATCGATGACGAGACGCGCCGGCAGGAGGCTCGTGCTGGTCTACACGACTCATCCAGACACGACTCTGGATATGGAGATGAGTTCTCGATAGACCACGGCGCTCCAGGCGACGATTTGGGCCACTTAAACAGCGATCAGTTGCTGGGGCCGAGCGTTTCCGAGGACGTGCCCGTCTCTGAGAGTATCCCGGATTTCGACATTCAAATACACACGCCAGAGGTGTTCCTCTTCGATTACGGCGTAGTGGTGATATGGGGCATGTCAGAGTCCCAAGAGGCAAGATTCCTCAAGGACATCGCCAAATTCGAAGTTGAGAAGCTGGCGCCCGCCGACGTGGAGACGGAGCGCTTTAATTTCTACTACACGCACGAGTATCAGGCGCGGATATACAATGACTTTATCACGCTGAGGGACAAGAACAACTACATGACAAAATTGGCCATATCCCACGCTCTGGCCCAGAGTGTCAAGGTCTGTTGCCCCATGTTGGAGCCCCTCTGCCAACAGCATGCTGACGAATGGCTGGCAGACGTCGCTTTTCGAAGAACTGATCGCGTCGACAATCGACACTTGCAAGGACATCCCCACGCAGATTGCGCTGACCGGAAAGATCGACCTGAGCCGGTCCCAGATCAACATGCAGATCGGCGAGCTCTTCATCCTCCGCATCAACATCCATCTCAACGGTTCAGTCCTCGATACTCCCGAGCTGTTTTGGGTCGAGCCACAGCTAGAGCCCGTGTACCAGGCCGTCAGGAGCTATCTCGAGATGGACCAGCGTGTGGGACTGCTCACGGAGAGACTGGACGTCATTGCTGATCTGCTAGCTGTGCTCAAAGACCAGCTGAGTCACGGCCATGGCGAGAAGCTCGAATGGATAGGTACGTATCATCGGCTCTTGCCCCTGCTCTTTTGCCCCGTGGACTTGAGCTGACTGATTTATGTGTAGTCATCGTGCTAATCGCAATGGAGATTGTGGTTGCGGCCGTGAACATTGTGGTGGACATATACGCGGGCGAGTGATCCGTTTTTCTGGCGACAGCCAGATGGTGCTGCCTACATGGCATATGGCTGGGAATCCAGACGTGGATCAGTTGCGGATTTCCGTGGCGTTGGCTCGTTTGCTCGAAGGCTCTGGCGTTTTGGCGCATCAAGCTGTAACACGACACCGCACCCGTTGAATCTCAACGTACATTCATACTCACATGTACACAACGCCCACACCACACTTACACACCCACTTACGTTTTTTCTCTCTCTCTCTCTCACACAACAAACAGACACACGCTCGCTCGCAGCGTTCCAATACTCACTGAGTATTACTTAATAAGCGACAAGCCATATATCATGGCACAGATTCTAGTTTTCGCAGCGGTCTTATTCGTCTTAGCCACAGAACGACATACTTTAGCACTGCGACCAGGCCACAGGCATCAAGTATGTTTCTTTTAGGGTGGACGCACGGACCTACTTTGTACAAGTAATCATGAACTAGAATTGAGCTTCAGGGCAACACAATTGCACACATCGCTGCGTTGACTGTAGATGTCGCCTGTGTCTTGCGATCTAGATAAAACACTACTATCAACATCTTGGCCACCAAAGCATTGACACTATCGGCGGGGGGTATTGGGTGTTGGCACGCATCACGACACTGAGTACCGGAAGGTTAGTATCACACGCATAGCTATTCCCATTGCCGCCATCTCGTCGCTACCCTCTCTTCTAGTTATGTAGCATCTTGAGCTCCATCTTGAACCCAGCAGTGTTGACACGATCAATGAGGCCTTGCCCGAGACATGCAGGCGTGTAAATTCCGCCGTCCAGATCGACGTCATCTTCCAGAATCGTGAGAGCGCCTTCTACGAGAAAAATGGCAGTCACTGGGAGACAGGTCAGCTTTCGCTAAACTTGAACTGCCTGCGGGGATTGCCAACTCACAATAGTACATGCTGCCGTGGAACCACGCTCGGCAGAATGCCTGCTTGCCCGAGGCTGTCGGCGTGTCAGGGGTCGCGACGCCGCGAAACTCAACTTCGTCTTTTTTGATATCCTCCCTGCTTCTACCCTGCCCCGGTTGATAGACGAAACGTTTGATAAGAGCCCTCAGCGGTGGGAGGCAGCCCAACGCGATAATGCCCACAATGAGGCCCCAGTGCATAAAAATGCCATACAGCCAGTTCCTAGGCTTATAATACTCGATCCAATTGAATTTGGGACCATAAAACTGCTCCTTCCTGCTTGGGATAGTCGACAACAGACCCCACGAGCGCTCGACAATGGGAGCATCAGTCTGTCCGGCAATTGACGTGGTCAAAGTGCCAAGATTCGGAACATGGCAAACACCAAGCCCTCGCTGCATGAGACCCCTGCTGGGACGGGCTTTTTCCGGGTGAGGGATGGGCGACAACGCGTACGGCTTGCTGGATGCTGCAAAATCGGCGGCGGTGAAGTGGTCGAAGATGTTCAGAACAGTGGCAAGCGTGCCACCAGACGGTGCAGAGCTTGGCACACATCAGCTTCTGATGGCTTCTATGGAGCAGACACTTGTGGAGGACACATACCTTATGTTGTGGAGTGACACGACAACTTCTCCCGTGGGCGCGTCCAGCTTGCTGCGGATAAAGCGAGCCAGTGACCATGTGCACAGATCTGCCGGGGCAGACTCGACGCCAATCTGGGGGAACATGATGGCCCCCGTGCCTTGGGCCGTGGCCTCATACCTTTGGATCATGCGAGAGACCCAGGGTGTCTCGCCAGTGCAGTCGAGATAATGGGTGCCCGACTCTGCGCAGGCTTTGAAGACGCTCTCGCCATACATGCAGTATGGGCCAACGGTGGCGATGACGATGAACGCCTTCTTGGCAAGGGCATGCAATTGGCCGTCGTCATTGATATCCGCGATCTCGATATCTGGTGAGGTCAATCAGCTGCTCGGTCGCCAGTGACGCAACCTGCGCGGATTGCGGCTGTATAAGAAGGCATGGATTGTGACTTACTCGGCTGAAGCCTGTCTGGGTTCAACTTCTTGCACTGGTCAATGACTGCCTGAAGCTTCGATTCTGAGCGGCCGGCAACGGCCCATTTCAGCGTCGAAGGAAGACTCGTGGTGACGTGCTCGGCGACGAACTGGCCCGTGTAACCTGGATGGATGAGTATTGGCTTCAGATCAGCAGGCAGAGTTGGAGAGCGTACCGGTGGCGCCGAGGACGACCAGATCGTACTGGCGGCCGTGCTGCTTGAGAGGCATAATGAACTACGGCAACGTATCAACGAAGCTCGATGGGGGTGGAAACGATGTATTGGGAGGGTCAAAGCTCTTCGAGGGGGCGCGAGCTGTTACAATTTACAAGTACGAGTAAAGAGCTACGGATGGGAACCCGGGCCGTTCATGAACCTTACTCTATGATAACTATAGGTACCTTGGCTACTACCGAATGTCCAACTTGCGTGTCCTTCTGCCTGGGTTCCCAACTTCGGTGAGGAAATCAAGCCGCTTTGCGCTCTCAAGGACCCCACGATCGGCTTTAGCTATCCTGGGTTGCCATCACCGATTCGCCACATCGCCGCCGAACTCCTGGAGGGGGATGAAAGCCGGCATCGAGCATCGCGCTAATGACATCCTAGCAGTTGAGTGACCCGCACGGGACGATTCAAAGCGCCTGGATCCGGCTGGCCGGCCCAACCTCAAGACTCGCAGGCCGGTGCGGTTGGGGCCGACCACTGCTATCACGTGACGCGACTCGATCACGTGTGTTCGCCCGGAAGCTTTTGGGCGACCGGCTCTGTGGAGCTGCTTTCGCTTGGCCCGCCCCAGCGCTCACGTGCTTGCCCTAAGGAAAATCACAACCTCCATTTCGTGGCACATTTTCGGGTGGAATCAGCCGCAACCGCAAAGTCGAGCCTTTTCACCCACCGCTCGTCAACTGTCGTCCTCCTCCCCAACGACAACCTCACACACACAACAGTCAAGATGACCAAGCGCACGAAGAAGGTCGGCGTGACGTACGTATCTCGAATCCACTACTGTTGTAATTGTGCAGCATGCTAACGTCGTCGACAGCGGCAAGTACGGTACTCGGTAAGTCGTCGAAATCTTGTCAATCCACCCCAGCACGCACCGCATACGACCCTCGATCTCTCGAAGCGACCGCGAGCCCGTTTCCACGTTCTTAAAGAGGGGGAGCATGGGGAACCTATGTCCGGACAATTTGGGCCAAGTGCACGAAAGGGACAATGGAACCAGTCGACTGCCGCGAATCGTCAGAGCCCTCGGGAGAATCGATGCGCCGCCGGGACCTGAGCAAAGCGCGACGCTAACATGCTCTTCCTCACAGCTACGGTGCTTCCCTGCGAAAGCAGGTTAAGAAGATGGAAATCACCCAGCACGCCAAGTACACCTGCACCTTCTGCGGCAAGACCACCGTCCGCCGTCACTCCACTGGCATCTGGAACTGCAAGTCCTGCAAGCGCACCGTCGCCGGCGGTGCCTACGTTGTTGCGTATGTCCGCCCCTGCTTCTGGCCGCCCTCGAGGGGGGCGAGTGCTCCCGGAGAGACTAACAAATTCCACAGCACCCCCGCCGCCGCCGCCATGCGATCGACTCTGCGACGACTGAGGGAGATTGCTGAGGTTTAAGGGGACGCACGAGGATGGAGGAGGTTTCGGCTTTGCATTTCGGTCTGGTGTATGGGAAACATGGTTTGCGTGCCTGCACTACGAGTTGACGAAATGGACGTCGACATTCGAACTTTGGTCGTATAGAGACCCGTCGATTAGCAATGGAAAAAGGCTGCATGGTCTCGGACTACTCCAACAGACGAACAAGGACACTTCGTGGAACAACCGTGATAACTCGAGCCGGAGCTGCTCTGTGTGCGCCTCCTTGGTCCAGCGAGCGGAGCCTTGCGAATCACGATGGCATCATAGACGACACTCCAGGCAGAAGCGTCCTTGTTGGGTATCATTTGGGCGGCGACCTCGGTGACTCTAATTCCACGAGGAGCTGCAGGCGACGATGAAGATGGCCGTGTCAGCGTCTAACCTATAGTTTCTCAGTGTCTTGCCATTGTGGCCCATTCGCCGCCGGACGGGGACTTTTCTATGCAACGAGTGTTGCGTACGGGTACGAAGTGTGCCTCTGGAGGGTCGCCATTAGGCGGTGACAAGTTTCAGAGACTTTGTCGAGATGCGTGTGCATTTCCAACGAGAGAGTGCTGGCCCTATTCGCCTGGCCACGGTGCTTCTCGATTCGAGACGCACCCTGGCAGGCTTGGTAAAGTTTTCAATTCAGGCACCACGGCCGGCCGGCATGCTTGTGTCGCAGCACTGCAATGCTCGTCTGATCGGGATCAGCAGGACTTTGCCAAATGCTACCCGCCCCAAGGTACGCGCATGGTGCAAGACACATTGCCGCGCCAGAGGCCCATCATCGGTCTCGCCCAGTCGAGCGCCGAACCTGACTCATCAAGTACGGCACTGGGCGAACGACTGCCCAAGGCAATCTCTTAGGATGCAGACGTGGGGTTCCTGCGTGCCTGAGAGTCGACAAGGGTTTATTGCGTTCGTGCCTGGCAGCAACATGTCGGTGACTCACCGTCATGGCAGGGCAGATGCGCAGCCGTGGTCATGCAGAGTGGCCGTACGCACGTGCATGGTCAGAAGGGTTGGCCGTCCAGGTCGTAGCGCCTCACGATTGCATCTCGACATCGGGCGGACCCACAGACATCCTCAGCCACTGCGGAAAGAAGCTTCGCAGCTGTGCGCTGAGACGGTATTCGCAGAAATCAGCCGGCCGATCGTACTGCCTGCCGGTTGAAGGACGCAGTGTCCATCTGCTCGTCAGCCTTCAGTGCACTGTAGATACAGTAGGGAATGACGCCGGTGCGTCCAGCTCCGTGGCCGATATCCCGGCGTAGTTCAGGCCAGGCGAACCTTGCAGAAATATCCAAGGCAGGACGACGAATAAGACTTCCTGGGCTCACGGATGGGACCAAGGTGGGTAGGCTGGAACGAAGCTGGGCGGGGGTATTAGAGTGTGTGGTGTGAGTGTGCAGTGTGAGTGCGTGCGTGCGTGGTCACGCATTCACGAACCCGTACCAGAAACAGCATCATCGGAGACAACGGACAACCACCCACGTGAGCTCGCGACCAGCAGGCCGCAGCAGGCTATTTTCGCGCCCCCGCTAAATACCTTAGGTTTCGGTTTCTGCTCTGTCTGGGCTCCTCTCCAAGCCCGTGCTGCGAACCCAACTGGCGGGTGCGTCCGTACGTCGATCTCATGCGCATGCCTTCGGTCACGCACCCGCACGCACGCGCAGCAGCCGCCAGCTGCCGCCAGACGACGAACAGCCAGATCTTGCCGACAGAAGCACGCCTGCTGCATCTCTCCCCACAGCAACAAGAGGCGTTCTCCGGTATCGACAACCATTCGCCGTATCCTGGTCGTCTTTTCCTTCTCGCGAGAGAACCGCCCGCTACCTCCCTACGTCCCGCACAAGCTTTCGTCGCAGCTCCACGGCGGCTGTGGGCAGCCAGTCTTTTACCTTGACGGACACAACATTAGCGCTTTCGTTGCCATTTCGGCACGCATTCGCCTCCAGCACATCTATCAGGTAAGCTGTTTCCTCTCATCTGCAAGACAACATCATCAAGAAAAGCGGGCGGGCAGCTGGGCATCGCGAAAGGTGGCAGACCGCAATACTTTTGCCCGCGTACCGCGCAGCGCCCCACCGCTCACCAGTTTGCTGCTTCCCCGATTCTCTCTCACTCTCTCGCCCTCCCCTCTCCCTCTCACTCTCTCTTCACCTCAGCCCAACCCACTGCCGCTGTCAAGTGCAAGACGTGGCGGCTTCAGCGCCATGGGACGCTGATTGGTCCCGCCCGAGCCCCCTACCAGCTTACGGCTAGGCTGAAATCGCCAAAACCGCCCCTCTAAGTTAGGCGTGCTGCCAGCTGCTCGACTCCAGGTCCCCGCTGTCCACTGAGCTGCCGTCCATTTCTCCCTCTGCTCTCCTCAATTCCTCCACTGGGCCGTCACTTTTTTCGTGCCAGCCGAACCTGGAACCTGACCATACCCACCCACCTTACGCTTGTACCCGCTGCTGCCTCTTGTGCTGCGCTGCACTCTACGCCCCATCCACTAATACATCGCCCTGCAGACCGAACTCGCCTTCAAATCCATCCGCCAGACGTCTTTGACGGCTCGCCGCGTCTCTCGGATCGGTTTTTTGCTTGTCTTTTACATGTTTCCATCATTCCGTCTCTTATTCTGTCCAAGCTGGCGCCATGTCTGAGCCTGAACAGTGCATCATATGTCTTGATCCGCTGCCTCGCCCCTCGCTCGTCACCGGGCCTGCTCCGGACGCGGCATCCTCAACCATAGCTGTCGCCGAACCCCATCTCGACATCGTGGCGGCGTTGGACGGGTGCGAGCACATCATACACGATTCCTGTATCCGATCATGGGCTCAAAAAACGAATACCTGTCCCATCTGTCGCAACCCGTTTCACTCGGTGCGCGTGTACAACGGAGCTGACGGTTAGCCACCCACTTCTAACCCCATAATCCAGAAGCAAGCTAACCTGTGCAACCGCACATAGGCACCGCGGTTTCCACGTACGATGTCGAGGATAAGAAGCAGGTGGCCGAGTTCGACGTCCAGCAGTGGCAAGCCCAGAACCCCGAACCCGATGAAGAAGAGGGAAACCCGTGCCCCGTATGCAACTCGGCCGAACGAGAGGATATTCTGCTCCTTTGCGACAGCTGCGATGCCGCCTACCACACACACTGCATTGGACTCGATCACATCCCTGATGGCGACTGGTATTGCATGGAGTGTGCTCATCTCTTTGACCTGACGGATGAGCAAGAAGGCTCTGCGACTGGCACCCAGTCACCTCGACCTCAGAACGTCCGGCGGCCGAATCCTCGAGATGTGCGAGGATTCCACGTGCGAACCAGAGCACGGCTTAGGAGAGCACGTCGCCAGGCTCGCAACGCGGAATGGCAGGGTGCATGGGGCCAGTTCTCAGGCCGTTTCTTCGAAATGAGCGACCTGGACCTCGACAACCACGACGACGACGAGGACCTCGAGCAATATCGCCTCTTTCAGCAACACGATCAGCGGGAGCTGCAGCGATGGCAGCAGCGAGTAAATATTGCACAGCGTCTCGGTGCCCGAGACGAATTTGCCAGTAACATTCCGCCACAAATTAGCGAGCGCCTCCAACCTGCGCCTCAACCAGTCGAGGAAACGAGAGAAGAGAGGCGGGCGTGGGGCGCGTTCGACCGTGCTCGCGAGGCTGATTCCTCCAACACGAATGGAACTCGAAAGCGGAAAACCCGGTCGGTTACTGCATCGCCGGCAGAGCCTCCTGCTCAGCAAGAGCAGGAAAGGAAGCTAAAACGCCCTCGAACTCGAAGGCTGCCAACCCAAGGCGAGGCGTCCACAGCGGCGCCATCTCCAGCCGCCGCAGTTGCTGGGCCATCGATGGTCCGCACGGCAAATGGACAACCGTTGAGAAATGGCGTCGGTCGGGTTGAAACAGAAACACCGCTTGTGTCATCGCTGTTGAAGGAACTCGAACCAAACGCCATGTCAGAGGATGAGGCGTCCGCGTTGACGCCGACTTTGCGGCAGCCGCCGGAGGCATCGTCCCCGGCCATCTCACCATCACCTTCGAACCACAGCAGCCCTCGAGCACTTTCCTTGACTCCTCCGCCTCTGCCTCGCACTAACGGTCGCGAGACATCTCCAACCTTGTCTCTAAGCACACATATTGAGCCCCGGTATCCTCCCGCCAACTACTCACCGAACCGGCCAACCAGCGATCATGGCGATTCCGAGGCTCAGACCGAAGTCCGCCCTTTGGTGTTGTGTCAGCCTCGACCTCGTCGACCTCATCGAGTGCAGCAGCGCAGACAAGAGACTTCGCCAACCAGGCTGTCCATGACGCAAGAAGAAAAGAGGAGCATAAACGACATTGTCAAATCAGCTTTGAGACCGCACTGGCGAGCTCAGAAGCTGACGACGGAGCAATACGAGATGATCAATCGAGCTATTTCGCGGAAGCTTTACGACGAAGTGAAGGACGCATCCTCGCTCGATGGAGAATCCCGGCGATCGTGGGAGAAGAGAGCCTCGCAGGAAGTGGCGCAAGCGGTTGCGGAGCTTCAAGCTTGATCACAGAGGAGATGAGCGGCTTCGTCCCTTTGTATTTGTTTTGAGTCTGGCGTTTAGGGCATATCGGTGATCCATGTAGCTTGATACCCAGCTTCTTCCTGCGGACAGGGAATGTGTTCTTTCGGGAAGGTAACGTGGCGCAACGAGAGTCGGTATATATTGGCGGCACGGATGGTACGGGTTTGTGGCTCGAACAGGCTCCACGCGGTTTCACCGTGGTTGGATATAGTATTGTATGAACACGATTCCTTAGGGGCTAAACCCCGAGGGTCAAGCAGATGGCAACGACGGACGAATCTCACGAAAACTTCGAAGGCGGGCAAAAAGCATCGAGCCAAAGAATTGGCACACCTGAGTGAAGATTTAGCTACAGACCTCGACAACTGACGGAAGATACCGGCAAAGAGTTTCCTGGGGGAACTGGAAGCCGCTATCAAACGTCGCGCAGATATCGGTGATGGCCCTCGAATCAGGTCAACGAGTGCCCCTGTTGGGCTAGCTCCGACAGGCTGCGAGGGATCAGAAGCCGAGCTGAGGAGCGAAGCCAACAGCGTTTGATTGACGAAATGTCAGCAGTATCTATCTAACAGAACCCGGTGGGATAGTAAAAAGGAAAATCCTTCTGCAGGTGCCGCTAGCGAAAAGACTGCTCTGGGAGTCTCTCTCGGCACTCGTAAATGGTCAGGACGTTCTGGAGGTGGAACAGGTCTTGACGATAAGGAATGGCGCCTTGTGTGAGAGGAAAAAAGAGAGGGAAAGGAAAGGCGAGCGGACAGGGGGATATAGCTGGGCATTGCGGTGTTGTGGGTAGTGCTGCCTCAGGCCGGCATCGGTTTTATGTAAGCGGTGGTGGTGATTTGGTACGTACCGCCATGAGCTGGTCCCTGCGGACATCCGAAAAGTTCGAGACGCGAAGAACATCTCACGAGTCGACGCGGAACGTTGGGCCTGGGTGCTGCCACAACGAGAAAGCGCTCAGCATGACGGCTTCAAGTAGAGGAGGCCGTGCCCTCCAGGACGTTTTTGCCGGTAGGGACAATGCAAGGTCAATTGGACTTCAACAGAACTCTGAACTGACCTACTGTCGCAGCAGCTCCTCAAGTCTGCTCACGATGCGCAACGAGCTACGTCAGATCCTCGAGCCGACTGTACTCCTCAGCCGCGGCCGCCGCACCGGCTGAGGCATCCGCGGTTGCCAGCACTCCTCCTCCTGCGGCAGCGCGGCGCTCGCCTCCCCCCTACGACGTCCGCTCCGGCCTCATCCTCACGCGCCCGCCTCTTCTGACCCGCAAGCTGCACCCTTTCGAGAACGCCTTCTTCTTCTACCAGAAGCGGCTGGAGGAGCGGCTCAACACGCCCTTCATCACGAGCATCTACTTCAAGCCAGACACGGCGCGCCGGCTGGACTGGACCCTCAAGGTGCAGGAGCGCAACGGCACTGTCGCCAAGGAGCTGGGCGTGTACCACGGCAAGAGCGCCAAGGCATGGGACGACGAGCTCAAGGTCGGCGATCAGCTGAGTAGCCAGGAGAATATCCTCGACAGCCTGCTCAAGGATGCAGCGGCGAGGGTCAGCGACGACGCCGAGGTCATTGCTCCCGAGGATGTGGTCCCCGTCGAGCGGCCGGTGGAACGGGAATCGGAGGCGGACAAGAAGGGCGATGTGAGGAGACTTGACCGGCAGATGGACAAGACACTGTACCTGGTCGTCAAAGGCAAGGAGGGCTGGTGCTTCCCTGCGGACGTCATTCCCAAGGACGAGAACTTGCATGAGGTAAGCCAACACACCCCTTAGACTCCACCTGACCTTGCTAATGGGCGAAACAGGCCGCAAAGAGAGTTCTCGACCAGGCCGCTGGTGTCAACATGAACACCTGGATCGTCGGTCGCGTTCCCGTGGCTCACGTCGTCGACAAGCCCGTCCTCGGCGCCGACGGAACTGTTCAGAAGAAGGGTCAGAAGACCTTCTTCCTCAAGGGCCGCATCATGGCTGGCCAGGCCGACTTGAAGGGCAACCCCTTTGGCTACACCGACTTCAAATGGCTGACCAGGGAGGAGTTGGAGAAGGAGCTTTCGCCGGAATACTATCGTGGTGTGCGGAACATGATGTCTGATAGGTAGACGGGACGGAGATTGTTGGGGTCGCATGTAAGACTATCATGATACACTTCTGTATAAAATGTCGAAGATTTATCCATGCTCGCAACGCCATAACATAGGTAACGGGCACTTCGTCCGCGGCGCAGAAGCTACGGACTCTGCTTATCCGTAAGACGGTGTCGGGCGCCTCCAATTTGCCACGGATCTCGTGGCGCCTAGAACCTTGCTCCCACAATCCCATTCCTTGAGCTGTCGCTTGCTGGCGATCACCGAGGTCTGCTTTGCTCGGTAGCATCCACCGCATCAAATGGTTCGAGCTCAGCCATGTACTGACCATTCACATAATGGCATGTTCTAAGCTTCTGTCCTAGACAATCAATCGCTCCTAACGCATCACTTCACCGGTAACCAGCCGTTGCACAAGATGTTCCAAACCCACTCCGCAAGGTCTTGAGCCCCAACGCCAAACTCCCATGCCCGTCACCGCCTCTCCTAACGTCACTTCGCTCATAGCCCTGACCGCTCCACCAGTCCTTCAGACCGGCTTCGCCTGCCCCTCGACAAAGTTGAGGGCATCCTCTGTACTGACGCAGTTGATGGAGCTCGTCTTGTTGCGGAACGTCACGCCGTAGCACTTGTCCGCAACATGCACAATCTCAGGTCGGAAGGTGGTGCAGATGAACTGCGTGCCGATTTCGTTGGATATGGACTCGAGCAGCGCGGCGACGGCAGTTCGGTACTGGGCATCCAGATTTGCATCCACCTCGTCGAAAATGACCATGGGGCTGCTCTCTGTTGCCTGCAGCGCAAAGATGAGGCAAAGCGCACATAAACCTAGTTTGGTCAACATGGAACTTAGAATGGGCTGGGGCGCTGCGTCGCTTACTCTTCTGTCCTCCACTGAGCTGCTGAATGCGCTGTTGTTCATCCAGGTGTTTCGAGTTGAAAGAGACACTGATGCCGACGCCGATATAGTTCTCGACACTGCCTCGTGCCTCCTCATCTGATTCGTCGAGGTCTGGGCGGCGATCTGTTCTGCGCTGAATAACGAGGCGACCGTGACCAGCAGGCACCAGCTTCCCGAAGATGGTTGCAAATTCCTTGGACACCTGCTTGAAAGTGCGCTCGATAGCCTCATCTTTCCGGCGATCCAAGTGCTCGACAAGCTCCTCGATGGACTCCTGAGACGCATCCAACTCCTTCCGTCGCTTCATCAAGTGGTCCTCCTGCGTGGTGAAATTGTTGTACTGCTCAAAGGCCTTCTTGTTGACGTGCTTGTATTTCTTCAGGGCCTCGTTGACCTTTTTGAGTTTGGATGTGATCTGTACCGGCATTAGCACGTACGCACTTGCCCCCGGGAGAGCTGTGTAGAGGAACTTACCACTTTAGCATCCATGGTTTCATACTTGTCAAATGCCTCCTCGGGCAGCACTCCGAGATCTCGAATGTTTTTGGCGCACTCTGCCGCTTGCGCGGTCAGCAGAGCTTTCCGTTGGAGCGTCTTCTCCATCCTCTTCTGTTGCTTCTCGATCCGTGTGGAGATCTCGTTCTGAGCCTGTTCGCGCTCTGCTCTTTCCGCGGTAATCTGCTCCATGCGACCATTGAGCTTGTCCATGCTGGCTTCGGTTTCTTCGAGACTTGTCTCAACGGTATGCAGCGTCTTCTGAGCCTTTTTGAGCTCTCTCTGCACTTCCTTCAACCCTCCCGTCGTTGCACCTGAGGCAGAGTTCTCGAATGCTTGACTGTTGAGCTGATCAAGCTTCATTTGCAGATTCTGGCGCAGGTCCACCTCGAGAAGTTGCTTCGTCCTCTCGAGAGCTCTGCGAGCGTTGCTCACGTCGTTCCACTGTTTCTGCAATTGCTGGGTAGTCGCACTCAGCTCTTCCAATTGCCGCTCCTCCGCAGGAGTTAGATTCTTCTTGAACTCTGACAAAACTTCGGCTTCGTGGGCGGAAACTTCCTCCATGAAACCAGTCATGTTCTTTTCAACGGCATCCCGTCTCTTCACGGCGGAGTCAAGGTGGGTCCTCTCGTTCTCGACGTGTGCTGACTTGCTCCGAAGCTCGTGCTTCAAAGGCTCAAAGCCATCCTCGGCCTGTCGGAGCTTCTGTTCGAGTTTCTGTACCTCAGACATGGCGCCAGTGATCTCCTGATCCTTGCGCTCGATCTGGTTTCGGATGTCGTGAGACTGGGCAACGAGCCTTTCATATTCCTCTCGCCACTTGTTGGCGGCCTGGACCGCTTCCAGGCGTGACTTTCGAGGGTCGATATAGCCACCAGTCATGGCGCCTCTCTTGTTGGTGGTGTCGCCCTCGGTCGTGATGCCATCCACGCCATGGCTTCTGGCATACTGGCTGGCAACTGCCAGGTTGGGGCACACAACTGTCTTGCCAAAAACTTGCTGAAATGCGCTTTCAAACATGGGATCATAGTTGATCTTGTTGATCAGAGGCACTGCATCATTTGATCTAGGCAGATTGACGTGGCGCGGCCGCAACTGTGCGAGAGGCATGAAAGTGACTCGGCCGCCATGCTGTCTGTACAAAGTATCCGCAAGGTATGTTGCAGTGTCAGCATTATCGACGACGTAGTGGAAAAGACTGGCTCCAGCAGTCTGCTCGACGGGCAGTCTGTACGCGTCTCCGACGTCAAGGAGATCTGCCAGCGTTCCATATGCTCCGGGAATGTCTTGCTCCTTCTTCAAGCGGCGGATGGTGGCCAGGCCGCGAGCCGTTGCGCCGTCGACGGCGTGTGACAGCTCTCGCTCAGCCTGGTCCTTTTCCTGTCGGGCATTGGTGATGACGGAGTTGAGCTTGTCGTCCTCACGGCGGATGAGCTTCCTCTCGTCGTTGAGCTTGTCCAGTGTCAGCCTCGCTTGCGAGACCTGCTCTGCGAGCTGATTCCTGTCGCCACTCCAGTTTGCCAAGCGTGACCGCAAATCAGCAACTTCCTTCTCGCTTTGCCTAATGGACTCTTCAACTCTGGAAACTTCCTCGTCGGCTTCGAGCTTGTTTGCCCTTTGGGTGCTGATTGTCAACTCGAGCTCGTTGATTTCCTGGTTCAGCCAAGCATTCCGTTCGGCCTTGTTCTTAAACCGAGACCCGCGACTCTGCTTGGCGAAGAGTCGCGCCCTTGCCGCCTCGGCCGTGTCCAGCTGCCTCCTGACATCATCTTCCTGCTGCTTCTTCTTGGTGTAGTCGGGCAAGACTTTCGCCAGCTCCTGCTCCTTTGACGCGATGTCGGCCTGAACGGACTCCAACTCGGCGTCATGCTGCTCCCGGGCTTGCTCCTGCGCCGACTGGCCCTCTTTCACGTTCTTGACCTTGAGTTCAAGTTTAGCAAGAGCCTTGGCAGAGTCGCGCCGGTCTTCCTCGTGTTGCCGTCGGTCGATTTGCAAAAGCTCGAGTTCCCTTTGCAGAGTGTGAATCTCTGCGTCCAGCCTGGCGATTTCCTTTTCGCCCTCTAGGAATTGGGTGCGCCTCGAATCGGTCGTGTCGAGGCCGTCTTGCCTCGCGCTGTCGATGTCTTCTAGGGTGGACTGGATGGTCATCTGCTCTCGGTGATGGTAGGCGTACTCGAGACATCGCCTCTCTCTGTCCTTGTCCTGGAACCCCCGCAGCTCCTCCTTCTCCTCTTCGAGCTCGGACAGTCTTTCCTTGATGTACTCGAGCAGCTCGTCGATCTTCTCGCGCTTGTTGTTGGTCTCGTGCATGATCTTGAGCGACTCGGCTCGACGAGCCTCGTAGACCTGCGTACCAGCAACCTCCTTCAAAAGGCTCAGCCTGTCCGACTCCTTCATGTTGGTCAGGGCGGTGACACGGCCTTGGGGGACGATGTAGTAGGGGTTCGAGCGAGAGAAGCCGGCGGCCTCGAGCAAGTTCATGACGTCGGCCTTGGTGACAACCTTGCGGTCGACCGAGTACTCGTCCTTTTTCAGGCCGATGGTGCGTCGCAGAACGACCTCCTTGTTGCCGGTGGGGAAACGATCGTCGCTGTTGTCGAAGATGATCTCGACGTAGGCCGACATGACGGCGGAGCCAGAGCCCTCGTGGAGGAGGCCCTGGCGCTCCTCGCGACTCATCTGGGTGTAAGCATCGCTGAGGACGAAGCGCATGGCCGCGAAGAAATTGCTCTTGCCGGAGCCATTGCGGCCGACGATGACGTTCGTCTTTGGCGAGAAGGGCTCAATGACGGTCTGGTCCTTGTAGCTGCTGCAGCGTCAGCACATGCGCGAGCTCGGGACGGCGAGCTGCTCGGCGGGCACGCACCTTTTGAAGCCCTGGATGATGATCTGCTTGATATACATGGTGGGCGGCGGCGCTGGCGCTGGGGCGCAACATCCGAAGGCCCAAGGGACGGCAGTCTGGGCGCGGCAACGTGGTCGGGCTGCGATGGATGGATGCGTGCGATGCGACGCGTCGCAGAGTGGCCGCCGCGGGTTAGGCGTGATGGTGGTGGGCGCAGGGCGCGTTGCGGGACGGGGGGGGGCTGCTGCTCCTTGCTGCCTGAGGACGCAACTCGGGCCAGCAGCAAAGTACCTTGGTAAAGTAACGCACGCTGAGCAGCTTACTCGTACCGTCAGGTGCCTGAGGTGCGAGAACCTTACTGTGCTGCAGCGGCAGCCGTTTGAGCACTCGGGTGCTGCGGGCCCACCAGCAAAAGGGCGCTAACAGGCAAGAGGGAAATTAAGCGAGCGCTGCGGGCCTGGCTGTTGGCTGGCGTGCTGGGCCGGCGCGCGCAGGCGTGTATAAAAATACAGGCACACACACTTGATACAAAGGCCCGGCCTGCCCTCCGCTCCATTTTCCCGCCCGTCTCCAGCACGCGCGCTCGAGCTCGAGCGAACCGTTAGGTCGTCATCAGCCGCACCGAGTGCCGTACGTACCCTGCAGCGCGCGCGCACCACCACCACCACCTCCACCACTACCACCACTACCACCACCACTCAGCTGCGCGCGTGCGCCAGGCCTGCAAACGGAACAGGCACACGGACTGCACCGTCGCTCCAAACGTTGCTTGGGCGCCGCTGTCAGACGTGTACATCCGGCCACGGTCGCATGTCACCCGCTGCTGGGCCCCGGCTGTCGCTGCATCATCACTTGTGCCAAGCCGTGCATCGAGACTCATCCAGGCGCATCCAGGCGCTCGCCGACTGAACGTCCAATTGACCGTTCATTCCATCCTCCTGCTTTCGTTGCACTGCCCTTCCATCACTCCCCCGCTTGCAATGCTACATGCGCCGCTGCATCGCCATCCGGTGTGACCATTAGCTTCGATATCCCCGTACATCCACCTGGCGCGTCGCACGACACTGCAACGCATCTGCCTCTCCGGGGTGCCGTGCATGGGCGTCGCGGCTGGTGACTGCGCTTGACGGGACGGCATTAAGGTACGTGATGCCTTTATTCCCTTCATCTCATTGCAGCTACCAACCTGCGCTGCAATGGGCCTCCCATCCTGACCTGATTACCTCATGCATTACCTGCCGCATCTCACTCACCAGCATCCTCCAGGTACCCACCAAGTCATGCAGCCACGGCCCATCTCGACAAGTATCTCAGTAATACACAATGGCCTCAAGGTAACGATGCAATCCCTGACGAAGCATGAAAGCATATCACGACTAACATGTCTGCAGACTCGATCGCCTCGTAACGTAAGTTGTGATGCTGCCTCTTCCGTCCTCGAATGTCCCGGCCGTGTACTTCAATCAGGCAAATGACATCTCTCCAAAGCGTCCATGTCCCATTTGCCTGAGCGAGACTCATCGCTAAATTCAATCTCCCCATGTTACACCCCGCGCACGACCCTTAACACCCAGCTAACGCAGTTCTCACTAGCATCCTCGAGACGGGGAGTACCCGGCTTATCCGGGACACTGCCGTCAACCAGCTCGCCGACTGGCAGAAACAGCACCCAGATGAATTGTTCAACTTATTGTCCAGAGTTGTCCCCTATCTTCGCCACAAGGAGTGGGAGACGAGAAGCACCGCCGCAAAGGCCATAGGCAGGATCGTGGAAAATGCCACCGGCTATGACCCAAACTTGGAGGATGAATCAAGCGAACCAAAGAAGGAAGAGTCTCACGCAGAAAACGGCCATATCAAGAAAGAGGAGAGCGAAAAGGAAGACGGCCTCATAGACGACGATTTCTTCAAGTTCGCATCCCTCGATGTAGACGCCATCCTCAAGCATGGACGCGAGCTGTTGCGAGGCGGCGGCATCGAGTATAGCCTCGCCGCTCTGGACCCCCAAGCCCGCCTTGCCCATCAAAAGAAAACGCTGGTAGGGCGGTTGGGCTTGCTTGGGAGAAAGTTTGAGGATGAGGAGGTGCCCTTGCCTCTCGACAGCCAAGCCCCGCCCATGACGCCCATCGATGCGTCTCATAGCAACGGCTTGAGCCGGAGCGACAGCATCTCTGCGCCCGGCCAATCAGCCGAAGACTCGCAGCTGAGCTCACGGCAACTCAATTATCTCAAGCGAAAGCGAAAGAGGGAAGCCATGAAGGCATCCCAGGGCAAGGGCGGCTTCGGCGACCTCTCCCTACGGCGCTCAGTCACGGGAGGATCAGAGGGCTTAGGCTTCGACGAGACCCCTGGCGCTGATGCCGAATCGAAAAAGAATGGGAAGATGAACGACTACTTCAACCTTGATCGCCCTGCCGAGGTGGACGAGGAGACCAAGGTTGTCAGCGAGTTCAAAGGCCCAGTGTTGCCCATCAAGTCTGAGCTCGAGGCTGAAGAGACCATGGAGGGTGTCGAATGGCCCTACGAGCGGCTGTGCGATTTCCTCAAGGTCGACATTTTCGACTCGTCTTGGGAGACCCGTCATGGAGCTGCCATGGGATTGAGGGAGGTAATCCGAGTTCACGGCGGAGGCGCCGGGAGGAGACGCGGCAAATCCAGGGAGGATAACGACGACCTGAATCGCAAGTGGCTCGATGACCTCGCCTGCCGGCTCTGCTCTGTCTTGATGCTGGACCGATTTACAGACTACAGCTCAGACACGTCGGTTGCGCCGATTCGGGAGACCATTGGACAAACTCTAGGTTCCGTCCTGAAGCACGTTCCCCCAGGGTCCGTCGATGACATTTACCGCGTACTCTATAGGATGGTCATGCAGGAGGACCTTGAGCTTGAGCGGCCTGTCTGGGCTGTTTGCCACGGCGGCATGGTGGGCTTGAGGTATGTCGTCGCGGTCCGCAAAGACCTGCTCCTGCAGGATAGCACCATGATCGATGGCATCATCAAAGCCGTCATGAAGGGACTCGGAGATTTGGACGATGATGTCCGTTCGGTGAGTGCGGCGACTCTTATTCCAATGGCCAAGGAATTCGTCACCCTGCGGCCAGCTGCGTTGGACGGCCTCACCAATATCGTCTGGGAGAGTCTCTCCAACCTCGGCGACGATCTGAGCGCGAGTACGGGACGGATCATGGATCTCCTCGCTACGCTGTGCGGTTTCCCTGAAGTGCTAGAGGCGATGAAGGCCTCTGCGGCGCAGGACGAGGAACGCTCTTTCACGCTCCTGGTGCCACGACTGTACCCGTTCCTGCGACATACGATAACATCTGTCCGCCTTGCCGTGCTAAAGGCACTGCTTACCTTTGCAAATCTCGGCGCCGAGACGTCCCAAGGCTGGCTCAATGGAAGAATTCTCAGACTCATCTTTCAGAACATTCTTGTGGAGAGAGACCAGGAGACCCTTAACATGTCGCTCGAGCTCTGGGATTCCCTTGTTCGCTCTCTGGCAAAGGATGCGACTATTCTTGCGGACGAGTTTGCGCCGCACATAGATGCGCTCATGAAGCTTACACTGCACCCGATCGGCATCTCAAGGAACCCCATCCCCATGAACGGCACGCTCTTCCAGAAGCCGTCAGGAGGGACGTACTCAAATTCCGCCATTCCCCACCCCTCGTCACGGCGATTGTCAACGCCCGACGGCACGGAGCGAGCATCCAAACGGCGCCGCAAGTCTACCAAGGTCGCCGACGAAGCTGTCTCCATGAGCCTTACACACGATGTCGACGGCCACATGATGCAAGGAGACGTTGATCTGGTTGGCATGGAAGTGTTGATTAGGTCACGCGTGTCGGCCGCTAAGGCCATGGGCCTGGTCATGTCTTTGGTCCCAGCCACAAATTTGGACGACTACGATGCGTTGCTGATACCGGGGCTGACCTCTGCATTCGCATCCAGCCAACTCTCGGCCTGCCTCGTTGTCGACGAGTACGCCAAGAAATGCGAGAACACAGACAGCTCTTCTCGATACATGGAGCATGTGCAGCGCATGGTGGAGTCGGATCGGCCGTCGGCGTACAGAGATTTAGTCAACTTTGTGCAGCGCGCCAGGACACAATGCCAGCAGCTCATCAACATGTTCCGCGACCACGGAAAAGTGTCCCAAGGCAAGCTACCGGTGCTACCGGTGGTGGTGCAGGGCGAGCCAGAGGCAGGACCAGCCGCCTTTTCGCTCACGACGGCTGAAAAGTGCGTTGGGGATGACTATGAGAAGCTGAAGAAGCTCATGCCCCCTGGTCAACGTCTCATTGCCAGCCAACAGCTGTCCGAGGCCCGGGATGTCGCCCTCTCCGTCATCAAGGAAGCCATGGCCGCAAAGGAGGCACGCGACACAAGAATCAAGTCTAGTGCGGCCTCAGCCATGGTGGCCATGAAGATTCTCCCCAAGAAGCCCAGTCCCCTGATCAAAGGCATCATGGACTCTGTGAAGACGGAAGAAAGCCAGCAGCTCCAGAGCCGCTCATCGGAGACAATTGCAAGACTTGTTCAGCTCTTTACGGAGAAGGCTAGGCGAGGACCTGCGGAAAAGGTCGTTGCCAACCTCGTCAAATTTTCCTGCGTTGAAGTTGCTGAAACTCCCGAGTTCCCTGTACACGCCAGCAAGACGGGATGCATCCTGTCGATGCAAAAGGAAGAAGATAGAGTCGACCATGCAGACGCGGCCAAGTGGGCCAGGGAAGCCAAGGCCGCTCGGATTACTCGACGTGGTGCCAAAGAAGCCCTCGAGATCCTCTCCAAGACCTACGGCGCGAACCTTCTCGAGGCAATTCCGAGCTTGCGGGCCTTTATGGAGGGACCCTTGGTCACGGCCTTCACAGGCGAGCTTCCAACTGACGCCAAGGACCCTGAGAACACGCTCGGCCAAGAAATAGTTGACGCTATGTCTGTCATCAGGACCATGACACCGACGTTGGATCCTGCGCTGCATCCATTCGTCATGCAGATGCTACCACTCGTCATCAAGGCACTTCACTCCGAGTTGTCTGTTTTCCGCTACATGGCTGCCAAATGCCTGGCTACCATCTGCAGCGTCATCACTGTTGAAGCAATGACTGCTCTAGTTGAAAAGGTCTTGCCGTCCATCACCAATCCACTGGACTTGAACTATCGCCAAGGTGTGATTGAGGCTATTTACCACTTGATCGCGGTCATGGGCGACGCTATTCTACCTTACGTCATCTTCCTCATCGTCCCAGTTCTCGGCCGGATGAGTGACTCGGACAATGAGATTCGACTCCTGGCTACGACGTCATTCGCAACACTAGTGAAGCTCGTGCCTCTAGAGGCAGGCATTCCTGACCCTCCAGGCCTGTCACAGGAGCTGCTGAAAGGGCGCGACCGGGAGCGAACATTCATTGCTCAGCTGCTCGACCCAAAGAAGGTGGAGCCGTTCCATATCCCCGTCGCTATCAAGGCCGAACTACGATCATATCAGCAAGAAGGTGTCAATTGGCTTCATTTCCTCAATAAATACCACCTGCATGGCATCCTCTGCGATGACATGGGTCTCGGAAAAACTTTGCAGACGCTCTGCATTGTCGCCAGTGACCATCACCAAAGGCAGGAGGAGTACGCCAAGACGCAGGCGCCGGATGTGCGACGGCTGCCGTCTCTCATTGTCTGCCCTCCGACGCTCTCGGGGCACTGGCAGCAAGAGATCAAGACATACGCCCCGTTCCTCAGCGTCACTGCGTACGTCGGGCCACCGGCAGAGAGAAAGGCAATGAGATCCAGGCTCGGAGAGACCGATATTGTCATTACTTCATACGATGTGTGCAGAAACGACACGGACGTATTGGAGGAGCACACTTGGAACTATATGGTGCTCGATGAGGGTCACTTGATCAAGAACCCCAAAGCCAAGATTACGCAGGCGGTCAAGAGACTTGTGAGCAATCACCGTCTCATCCTCACAGGAACGCCGATCCAGAACAACGTGTTGGAGCTATGGTCGCTGTTCGACTTCCTCATGCCTGGCTTCCTCGGGGCAGAGAAGGTCTTCCTGGACCGTTTCGCGAAACCGATTGCTGCCAGTCGATACAGCAAAGCATCTTCCAAGGAGCAGGAGGCAGGCGCACTTGCGATTGAAGCCCTGCACAAGCAGGTTCTCCCGTTCTTGCTTCGGCGCTTGAAAGAAGAGGTGTTGAATGACCTGCCACCGAAGATCTTGCAGAACTATTACTGCGACCTCAGCGATTTGCAGAAGAAGCTGTTTGAAGACTTTACTAGGAAGCAAGGCAAAAAGCTGCAGTCGGAAGCCGGACGTGATGACAAGGAGGCCAAGCAGCACATCTTCCAAGCCTTGCAATACATGCGCAAGCTCTGCAACTCGCCTGCCCTGGTCATGAAGCCGGGCAACGATGTGTACGATGACACGCAAAAGATCCTTGCGAAGCAGGGCACGTCGATCGAGGATACCGCCCACGCGCCCAAGCTGACAGCACTGCGGGATCTCCTAGTGGACTGTGGCATTGGAGTCGAGGACGGCGATTCCAATGACCCTCTGTACCAGCCTATCAAGCCACATCGCGCGCTCATCTTCTGCCAGATGAAAGAGATGCTGGACATGGTGCAAAACAAGGTCCTCAAGGAGCTGCTACCGTCGGTGTCACACCTTCGCCTTGACGGTAACGTGGAGGCCAACAAGCGCCAAGACATTGTCAACAAGTTCAACAGCGACCCATCCTACGACGTTTTGCTGTTGACGACTAGCGTTGGTGGTCTCGGGCTGAACTTGACTGGTGCTGACACCGTCATCTTCGTGGAGCACGACTGGAATCCGCAAAGAGACCTGCAGGCCATGGACCGCGCGCATCGGATAGGCCAGAAAAAGGTGGTCAATGTGTACCGGCTTATCACCCGCGGCACCTTGGAAGAGAAGATTCTGAGCCTCCAGCGGTTCAAGATCGATGTGGCCTCCACAGTAGTGAACCAGCAGAATGCGGGCTTGTCGACCATGGATACAGATCAGATTTTGGACCTGTTCAATCTGGGCGATTCTGGTCCGAGCCTTATATCCGACAAGCCGCAGAACGAGATGGAAGGGAGGGAGGAGGACATGGTAGACCTGGAGACGGGTGATGTGCTCAAACAGCCAGGCAAGAAAGCCTGGCTCGACGACCTAGGAGAGCTGTGGGACAGCAAGCAGTATGAGGAGAGCTTCGACCTGGACGACTTCATGAAGACCATGTCATGAGAAGGCCCGTCTATGCGTTTCAAACAACCTTGTTTCAAGCTTCGGGAGTCACGGTGGGCATTTGGGACGGGCGGAGGCGACGCATAAGCATCGGCCGGCTTTGGCATGTACAAAAAATGATTAGCGAACGGGCACGTCTGGTGTACCGTAATATGTTTTAACGCTCGACGTCTTTGTTGACCATACTCGTAAGCTTGGTGAACGAGAGAAAAAAACCCCTTCCAGAAGGGACTGGGCGCTTCGTTGACGCTTGGCCTCGAGCCGTTGTGTCATGTGGGGGTGCGTCCTTGCACTCTCCAATACCCCGCTATGAATGATCCAAATCTTTCTGGAACCACCTCCAAGCTCCTCCGCACAGCTTCGAGAGCTCCCTCCACAGCTCAATCACTACATACTTGCTACGTGGCAGCTACGCTTCACAGCTAGCCCAAGATGCCTGTTGATTACAGCAAATGGGTAAGTCTTCAGCAGCGCAGCGTGCTCTGCCCCTGCCTGCTTGCCTGCAACTGCCCGCTGACGGTACGTGCGTGCTAGGACGCGCTGGAACTCAGCGACGATTCCGATATCGAAGTCCACCCAAATGTCGACAAGCGATCCTTCATCCGGGCCAAGCAGAACCAGATCCATCAGGAGCGGCAGCAGCGAAAGCACCAGGTCGAGACGCTCAAGTACGAGCGCATCATCAATGATGGGCTGCTGAGCCGCATCTCCGCCCTGCTGGCCTCACTCAAGGCCCATGCCTCCGAGGCAGCGACGCGAAATCCCGGCGAGATAGCCTTCAAAGCCGTCATGGAGTCTGCCGGTAGCCCCAAGGACGACCAGCCGCCGGCGCCTCCCGCGGGGGTGCACAGCGCCGAACAGCAGCAGCCGACGTACTCGAAGATGATGGCCGTGCTGTTGGACCAGGTGAACAAGGCTTTGGACGAGAAGAAGGTGGTCGACCGATACAGCGCCATGATTGACGAGATTCAGGAGCATGAGAACAAGATCAAGTCTCTGCAAAAGGATATAGCGGCGAAGCTGGAGGAGCTGGAGAAGGAGGAAAAGAAGAAGATTACTAGCGCCGACATTCACACGGGTTTCGACAGCTCGCACGTCACCAAGTCCAAGCCGGATGAAAAGGAAACCAAGGTTGAGCTCCTGAACCCCGGCTTTCCTGCTTCGGGCTCCGAATCGTCCAAGGAGGCAGCGACCATTGACGATGACGACGAGATTGAGGCGTCGCCCGACGCCAAGGAGTTTGCGAAGATCAAGATCAGCGACTACTCTGCCAGCCTTCAATTCCTGTCCAAGCACCCCCACATTCTGAAGGAGCGTGAGACGGACGGTATCCTGGTGCTCGCATTCGACGCTGCTCTGGAGCGAAATGATGACTACTCGCGGCAATGTGTCCACCAGGCGCTGCTGCTGCAATACTGCCGCGCGCTTGGCAAGGACGGCGTGGGACTGTTTTTCAAACGCATCACGACCAAGGGCCACCAGGCGCAAGATGTCTTCTACAAGGACGTTCAGGATACGTACATGAGGATCAAGAACCGGTCGCGAGAAATCCTGGCGGAGAGGGCGAAGGAACCTGAGGGCGAAGGCGTTGAACAGATCCAGCTCCATGCGGTAGAGCCTGGAACGGTGATCCAGATCAACGTACCGCCTGCCGACAGCCAAGACCCCGAGGTGCAAAGGGCTCGCGAGGTTTACGACGGCTTCAAGCCGGACATGAAGAAGGCTCTGGAGTCGGGCAAGCTGGACGAGGTGAACAAGGTGCTGGGCAAAATGACGGTGGAGGATGCGGAGGAGATGGTCAACCTATTCGGACAGGTGTGTAACCGGCCCCTTCCCCTTCTGAAATGGGGTTCGAAATATCTGACATGTATTGCGCAGGCCAACATCCTCAGCCTTGAGGAGCAGATCATTGACGCCACGACAGAGGAGGGCCAGCAACAGCTGAAGGAGATGGAGGCTGCGGCCGCTGCTGAAGAGAAATATGCCGACCCGGAATAAGGCATGGAGATTGAAAACAGCTGCGTCGTATAACACAAGAGGCGTTGAAGGACAAGTACGCCATTGGTGCACTTGTTAGCCCGACGAGAATGCACATACTATCGTAGCAGTGGTAGAGCACACGACCCTTCACCGTTTCCAACACGACTCACCATGTGCCTGATGCCGCGCGGCCAGACACTTGTAAGATATGGCCAATTCGCTTCCAAACCAGCACAGGTCTAGCACCGCGTCTCGTCGGCGTGGCAACGCCAAGAAATATGGCGTTGGCCCTCCAGATGCAGCTGCGGAAAGGCTGACTCGTGCGAGAGCGGCTACGTAGCATCTCATGCAGCGACAAGCATGCTACGACTTGGCAGATTCGCAGAACAAAGGCAGTGCAGTGCACTAGGAGGGTTGGTGGTCTTAATTGTGGCCGGTTGGTCGGCGATTATACTGCTTGGCTTTATGCAGTAATTCGGGGGGCCATTACGTTCAGCCTCCACCCATGCACGTCAAGGCAGCCTCCGCCCGGTGTTGCAGGACAGCAAGACGTGTTGGTGGTGCCAGGCTTGGCCTTGATACTGGCTGCCTCTGGGAAGCGTAGCGGAATGCGGCTGCGATATGGTTGACTACCCATCGACACGTGTGGAGACTCAGTGGCTGGTGAGTATGCGTGAAGACATCATACATACGCGCTTTATGCGCAGCCTACGGACAATAGCAGCATGGGGCGAGGCTGAGGAGGTTGGTTGGTGGTGCCGAGATGCGGCGCATGGTAAACGGCAAAACGTGGTTGGTGTCGCTGTGGGGTCGGGATGCGTGGAAGGGATAAAAATAGCGTGGCGCTGAAGACCCGGCCTGCCACCCGCACCCCCTGTTAGACCTGTCAACCAGACCACCTCGAAGGGGTCCTTTCACGTCGTCGAAGGTATTCGTACGGCTCCTCGCCAGAGCAATTGGCAACATCAGGAGCCTCAGAGCCGCAGAGATAGGGCGGGTATTTATTGTCTCTGCCTGCCGGGCTCCCTTGTACGGCAAAAGGGGACAGGTCCCAGTTTCGAGGTGGATCGTCCTTCGAGGGTGCAACCGCTGGACCCCTTCTGCGGAGGCCTGTGGGTTTCACACCTGCGGCCGTCTCCACCGCTGACGTTGGCGAGGCGCAGCGCAGCACGCGTCCAGCGATGCAGTGGACTGCCTCCTGTCAATCAGGCCCACGAGCCTCACAATCGCGGATCCACCGGTTTGGAATAAAACTCTCCCCCTTGACACAAAGGCATGCTTGCCTACCGCTTGCTGCTGTTTTCCTCTTGTCCATTCACCTGCTGCCCTCTCCATTCGCCGGAGCTTTATCCAGGTTGCGCACTTCTCAGCTTGGCTTAGACCAGGAAGCCTGAACCTTGTCTATTACATCTTACGGTCGCTCCAAGTTTTCAGGCTCGAGAATATCTACCTTGCCTATTAACTGCATCTCTCCGATCGACATCTACGTCGTCCAATTCTCCTCGCACCATCACACACCATGCTTCCCTCTTTACGCGCCGCCGTGACCGCGGCGCTGGTAGCCGTCGCCAGCGTCCAGGCCGCTCCCCAGAGCCAATCATCCTCGGGCAACAGCACCTCCGGCGGCAAGGCCTGCAACAACTCGCCCTCGCTGTGCGACAAGCAATACAACCAGATTACATACTTGGGCGCCCACGACAGCTCCTTTCTGAGAGACCAGAGCACCGGCAACTCGCTGGCCGGGAACCAGTTCAAGAACGCCACGGCCGCCCTCGATGCCGGTCTCCGGATGCTGCAAGTCCAGGTCCACAAGCCCAACAGCACGCTCGAGATGTGCCACACGTCGTGCAGCCTCCTCGACGCCGGGCCACTCGAATCGTGGCTCGCGGCGGTCAACGACTGGATGGGCAGGAATCCCAACGAGGTCGTCACGCTGCTGCTTGTCAACTCGGACAATGCCCCGTCCTCGGACTTTGGCTCTGTCTTTGACAAGTCGGGCATCTCCAAGCTCGGCTACAAGTCGCCGACGACCACCGCCACCAGCAAGTGGCCCACGCTAGACAACATGATTAGCCAGGGCACGCGCGTCGTGACCTTTGTCACCAACATGAACTACTCATCGTCGACTCCCTACCTCTTGCCCGAGTTCGACTTCGTCTTCGAGACGGCCTTCGACGTTGCGGAAGTCTCAGGCTTCAACTGCTCGCTCGACCGGCCCTCGCGCGCCGGCCCGGCGACCACAGCCCTCTCCAACAACTTCATGAGCCTCATCAATCACTTCAAGGACCAGAACCTAGGCTCCAACATCCTGGTGCCCGACGTGGACAGGATCGACGTGACCAACAGCCCGGCGACGTCGACCGACGGCAATCTGGGCAAGCACCTGCAGGACTGCAAGACGCAGTGGAAACAACAGCCCAACTTTATCCTCGTCGACTTCTGGGACAAGTCCACCCCATTGGACGCTGTCGACAGCATGAACTCCGTCAGCGGTGCCACGGGCCGAAAGAGCACCTCAAGCAGCGGTCAGTCGACGGGGGCCGTCACCAGCTCGCGGAATCTCGAGTACGGAGCCCTGGTTGCCTTTTTAACGGCGACACTTTTGCTGGTATAAGAAACCACAACCGCAATGGATATTTCGCTAGACATGCTGGGTTGGCATGATATTGGACAATGGCATTTTTCTACGATTTTATTTCGTAGGTCATGAGCGAGGCGTTTGGGTACGAGCGGCATCAATTAGGCTAGATTAGACTAGTACGGATATAGACGAAACTTCATCTCACAAGAGACATGAATTGGACTTTTAGAAATATGCTTCTTGCAAGCGTGATACGATTTGAAGGATATTGTTCCTGTTCGTGTTGTTTGAGGAGTTGTGGTGCGGACGTCGGCTTGAGGCGGTATCATGAAGTCGGGAGTTGACTAATAAATTCTGCAGCTCCGACATACACCTCACGTCTAGCTGCCACGCCACCACAGACCATACGATGTTCGCAACAAGACGCATCCTGCGGACCACGAAGACGCGCCTACCGATCGCCAATCCCACTCTCTCGTACAGCGGTTCCCTTGCGAGATTTGCATCCACCTCAATGGACTACGCGAGCATCGACACCCCGGCAGCTTGCTATGCCGACTTTTGCCTCATCCCGGTACGCACTCCCTCACATGCCCTCCGAGGAATTGATGCTAACATTGCGTGCTTGCCCCCGATAGGTTGGCACAGGCAAGATCTCCGTCGCGGAGGAGGTCGCCGAGGTGCAGCGCGTGCTCAAGCTGAGCGGGCTCAAATATACCATGCACTCAGCCGGCACAACAGTCGGTGCGTCTGCCACCTCCTATCCGCCCTTATCTTGGGGTTACGTTCAAGTTTCAATGACTGACCGAACTTGTGCATTTAGAGGGGAGCTGGAACGAGGTCATGGAGGTGGTGGGCAAGGCGCACACAGTGGTGCATCAGAGGGGTGTGCTGCGGGTGCAGTCGTCGATGCGGGTCGGGTCGAGGTGAGTTCTTGCTCGGCCGGCAGGTCAAGAAACCAGATACTGACAAGGGCAGGACGGACAAGAAGCAGACCGCTGAGGAAAAGGTCAAGAGGGTAGAGGACATCCTGGCTCGAGACACTTGAAAGCCTCATGAGAGGAGCAGTCTCATCTTTATTAATGAAAGTTTGACACTACGCCCAGACGATCAATTCCCAATTGACAGCCGATCCACCTGAGATCTGAGACATGCATATGTGACGATGACGAAGTCGTTTAATTCCTCTGGAGCCGCATTTTACGAGTACTTTCCATTGCACACAGTACTCACAGCGGCACGGCCACACAATCCACCGTCCCTCCTTTTCACTGGCAAGGCAAGAGTACAGACTACTAATACACACCAGCAGCATACAATGTTGTTCGGATCCCAAACTCGAGTCGACGCAATCTCTGTCGGGCCGTCAAGTGCAAGGCCCCCTTACGCCCGCTGCGTCATCTTCTTCTGGCTCCGGCGCAGCTCCTTCTCCTTCTCCTTCTCGAGGTACTTCTTCTGCGCCTTGGCGTCCAGGCCCTTGAGCTCGTTGTCGCGCTTCGTCTTGCGCGCCTTCTCCTTCTCCAACAACCGCTCCTCGTTGCGCTCCTCCTCGAAAGCCTTCTTGATCTGCGCGATCATGGCCTCGCGCGTGGCGCGCACCTTCTTCATCACCTCAGGCCGGAACTGCGCCGACTGCACGAGAATGTCGGGCAGGCGAAGGAAGTAAGAGAAGACGGGCAGAAGGGCGTCATAGTTGCCATCGGATGGGAGGCGGTACTTGAGGAAGAGACGCTTGCGCGGGTTCGTGTCCTCGAGCGTCCTGGGCTTATCCGTCGGCTGATCAGTAATGATGAGGTACTCAAACACGTCGCCGGCGGCCACGACAGCGTCAATCAGCTCCGTCGTGAGGAGCGCGTTGGTGATCTCAGAGTTCTCGCTCATGACAGTCAGCCAGTTGGGCAGCTTGGGGTGGTCCTTGGTGGAGGTGAGAGTAACGTCGTAGCGGTCCTCGCGCAACTTCTGCATGGAGCTCTTGTTGACGACAGCCCAAACGAAACCCTCGTAGGTGCTCTTGGCATCCTTGGGCGGAGCTCCAGGCAAGGAGGGAACAGTCAGGTTCTCCTTTCCATCAAATGGGTACAGGAAGGCCTCCACCGTGTCGGCGGGAGCAGGGAACAGGTCGGTGAAGAAGGAGAGGACCATCTCGACGGCGGTCATAATGGGGTTGAAGCGCTTGGCCAACGTGACATTGACATCCATAAAGGCGGTGTTCTGGCGACCTGAGGCATACGTAGAGAACTCAAAGAGCGACTTCTCCTTGAGCAGCTCGTCAGAGTTGACGTCGACGTCCACAGTGGGGGCATCGCCGAAGCCGACGAGCGCAAACTCGCTCTTCAAGGCCGGCGCGTGTGCCTTCATCCACGTCCGGGCCTTGGAACGATTGGCCCGAGCGCCGAGGATGTGGAAGATGAAGATGACGGCCGAAAAGGCGAGGATGACGCCCTCGATGCGGAACTCGGAGAGCGAGTGGCGCTCGTGGACATTGTACCACTTGGTCCACGGCACACCCGTGGCAGCGGGCGCGGCACCGGTGCCAGCGAGAGTCGCGGCGGTGGGAGCGGACTCGGGGATGGGCTCGGGAGCTCCAGCGAAGTCGGCAAAGTCTGCAACGGCGTATCATTGCCACGTCAGCGAAGGGTCTCCTGTCAGGGTCGTTTCGTTGCCATTTCATAGCTCCAGGGGTGGCGTTGCGGCGTCTGGCAGGGGCACTCACCCGAGTCGGCCTTCTTCGCCGCGGGCTGCGCGGGCTTGGATCCCCCAAAGACGTTCTTCAAGAGGTCGGCCATGGCTGCAGCGGAGGTCAATGGGTGGGAGTGAGAGGGTGAGCTTTGGATGGAATCGCGCAACCAGTAGCAGCGACGTGGAAATTTGGCCTGGACGTTTTGCGGAGGTTCGCTGCGTGCGGAGTGGGGCGCTTCTAGCGTGGGGTCTGGGGGCAAGCAGCTTGAGCTGCAGCGCTACCCTAGACGGTCTGGCCTGGGTATTCGGCTTGATCTTTGGACATGAGCTATGTGTGATGCGGATATCACGTCTCCTAGCTGACTGGGTCGGCAACTCGAGATCCAGATATCAGTTTGTCTATTCATGTCCTATGTGATGTATTTTTGGAGCATAAGAGGGTTGTGGTTAATACAGCATGAATAATTGGGGCTGGCACAACGGACGCCTATACTTTGTCGCTAGTAGCAAAGTAATTATCGTCAACAATTTTTATCAAGTGATGACATGCAAGACGAGGGCGCCCAAGGCCCCTACAATTAATCATGCATAAGGTAAGTACCGTGAAAAGGCCATGGCCGGCCGCGGTCAGCAAAAAAAGCCATCGAAGGTCGCATCCCTGCGGCGAGCTATACCGTCCTGTTGCCCGGTCAACCACGTCGCGGCTCAATCAACCCTGACTCAGCTCTACCAGTCTCTCAACGACCAACTAATTCGCGACAACGACGATAGATGCCTGGAGATGCATCAAAATGCCACGTACGACTACGGCGCGCAAATATGGAAAACAGTCAAAAAGAACGAAAGCTGAGAGGCTGTTCGCCGAGCTGCCCCAAAGCCCGGTGCGTCCAGCGGCCGCCGCAGTCGTGGATGACCCTGTGACCTGCATCACAAGGCAACTGTCGGCGGTTTCTATAGAAGACGAACAGCTCAAACCACGCCGAAGATCGCTTCGGAAGGACACCAAGCCAGTGCCGATTGTGGAAGACACGGCAACGTTAGAAGGCCCTTGCGAAGAAGTGGACGAGATTGAACAGGCCTGCAAAGGGTCGTCGGACACGAGCCCAAATGACATTCCAGCCAGCACAGGTGCCGAAGGAGCTTTCCAAGAGCTACCGTTGGTCGAATCAAAGTCTGATTCCTCCCTCGAGGTCCTGACCTGGGACGATGTTTGTCCGCCAGGTGACGGCATCGTCAAGATCGCGGAGGCGTCCTATGCAGAGGTCTACCGCGTGACCAATGAGCGCGGCACCAGCATCATCAAGGTCATTCGTCTCGAATCCCCAATCAAGCCCAAGACCAAGGCCCAGGTCAAAGCTGGCCTCGTCGACGAGGAGCCACACGCCGAGGCCGACGTCGATGGCGAGCTGCAAATCTCGGAGTGGCTGGCCGACATCCCCGGGTTCGTGGTGTACAAGAAACGATATCTCGTTCAGGGAAAGGCCTCGAGGCAGCTGCTTGAAACACATCAGGTGTTCCAAAAACGGTTGAAGAGACAGGATCCGGGCCGGGCTCAATTCTATCCATCGCCTAGTCGATACCTCGACGAGACCAGATTTCTGGTGGTTGAGCTAGGTGATGCCGGTACGGCGCTGGAAGATTGGGAGCTGGAGGACGAGAGCGAGCTCTGGGACATATTCTTTCTGGAAGCAATTGCGCTGGCACGGGCCGAGGACCTCGCCATGTTCGAGGTATGAAGCTTACACGGTGTCGACGCGTGCCTATACTGACGAGCAGCAGCACCGGGATCTACACGAGGGGAACATTTGCATCAGGCGGGTGAGCCCAAGACGGAACATGGACGCCAAATCCAGTTGCGTTTTCGGCAAATCTGGCCTAGACATTACCATCCTGGACTACGGATTGTCGCGAGCCGAAGACTTATCAACCGATGACGCGAAGCCAGTGGCGTTTGATCTGGAGAGAGACCTCAGCTTGTTCACCAGCATCCACGCCTCGCAATGCAAGGTGTACCGCCAAATGCGGTCGTTTCTTCTGCGCGCCGACCGCAAGTGCATCCCTCCGGAAGGACACAAGACTCCCTACGCAAAGGGCGTCGACGGGCCGATCTCGTGGGACGCGTACGCACCTTATACCAACGTGCTGTGGCTTGCTTACCTGTACGAGTATCTGGTCGACAACTTCACGGGCGACCAGAAGCAGCTTGTGCGCTTCGAGGAGGAGACAAAGGAGATGTGGGGGTATTTGGATCCAGACGCTGACGACGACGTCCCCTGCTTTGGCTCCGCGGCAGACATTGTGTGTTTTGCCATCGAGTCTGGCTGGGTCAGGGAGGAGCAGCTGATTGGGGCTGGGACATCGATGCTCAATAGGGAAGACAGCATCATTGAGCCGAGGGAAGAGGGAAGCGGAGACGCATCGTTGAGGCGGTCTCCTAGGAGGAAAGGAAAGGCGCAAGGCCGAGTGAGCATGTGAGCATTGTGCTTGGGACGCGTTGCATGAGCATCTTAAATTGGGAGCGGGCGTTTGGCTGACGATACCTGGAGTCTGTGGATATTGATGGGCACATCTGGGGTTCTTGCATACATACAACTAAGGTACAATTCAAGGTAGAGGCACATCGGTCCATCAAGGGACAAGGGGGCGGCCCCAGACAATGGCTCGGAGACCCCGCGTCGTGTCGACGAAGACATCACCCAACCCAAGGCGAGGGATTGGCGGCGCATTGCCCCCCTCCGCAGCGATGACATTAAATGATGGACCAGAGCACGAGGATGAGGAGTACCGCGATACCGAAATGGCCCTTCATCTCCGAATTCTGGGGCAGACACCCCTGCAACGACAGCATCAGATGGGAGAACTGCAATGCGATGCGGATAGCGGAGGTTAGCGAGTACATCGACATACGGGTAGTTTAGGCTGCGGTGTTAGGTAGCCGCTAGTGGCCGCGATCTTCAGGCTGGGTCCTCGGTCGGGAACTGGAGGCCATTACCCCTGCAGCAGCCGGATGCAGCTCGCCCACTCTGCTCAACGCTGGTCGAGCCGAGGCTAAAGCGTCGCTCGGTGGCCGAGAGCTCCACGCACCCGCACCGCCCGCACTCGGCCTGAGGAATGCAGGCGACCACATGTCATGTCGTCGCGCTCTCGCCTTTGACGGCCAATTCATCATTGGCCACTGGGACGCGCGATCCTGTCGCCTTCTTCCTTCCATTGCCTGCCCTCGCCCCCTTCCTTTGCGAGCCCGTTATTCCTCTGATGGAGGCGCGAATTACCACAACATAACAATCAGTGCTCGCCCTACAGGTGCTCTCGTCACCGCCGTCTCTGCCCTCTCAGTCCGGCAAGCCGCTACTCGACGAGACCTTCAGAGCAGGACTTGATTTCTATGACGAGACGATAGACGCCAGACGAGTACGATAACCGCTACCATGTCGTCCTTCAACGGGTCCTCGAACGGAATGAGCCCGACGCTAGCTTCGGCGCCCTTCACTCGCAACCTCCTCTCCTCGTCAATATCCTCCCTCTCGTCCTCCACCACCGCGTCTCGGCATACGTCTCAGATATCCAAGACATACCGCCAGGCCTCTACGCTCTTCCTGACGCGTCGCCTGCCCGAGGCGCTGACCACCCTGACGCCGCTCATCACGCCGCCTGGGTCTACCGACGATGGAGAACCCGCCCCGGTTGCGGCGGCATCGCGCACGACGCGCATCAAGGTGTGGAGCCTGTACTTGACACTCCTCAATGCTATTGTGGAGATGGAGCCCGAAGAGGGCAAGGAGGCCTTTGGCAACCAGGAATGGAGGGCGCTGTGCGGTAGGGTCCGCGACGGGGACGTCTGGGAAGAGGTGGTCCGGAACGGCTACCACGGCGTCGAGGGCGACGTCGACTGTGACGTCGTTATAAACCTGTAGGTTTCCCGTTTTGGATGTTTCGTTCTCACAAACCCGAGCCCGTGCTGACAAGCAACAAGGGCAACGCTGCTCCTGGCGCATGCGCGCGACCAGACTCTGAACCAGCGCAGGCTGGAGACTTACCTGGCCTCGTCCAACGCGCCCAACCTGGAACTGGCCGGCAAGCTCGCCGGGTCGTCTGCCACCCGATCCCGCAACGGCCAGCGATACCAGTCGCCCGCCCCAGGGACGAGCGGTGCGAACACACCGAGGGACCTCAACGCCAGGGTCAAAATACTAGAGCTTTACACACTCCACGTACTGCTCCGCAACAACGAGTGGGACTATGCCCGCGAATTCATCAGCGTCAGCTCCGTCCTCGACGATGAGCGTAGGGAGGCCTTCTTGCAGGCGCTTCAGAGCCTGCAGGAGGAACAGCAGGAGCAGGAGCGGTTGGAGCGAGAAGAGCGCCAGCGCCAGCAGGACGAGCTGCGGAGAGAAATTGAGGAGGCCAAGAGACAGAGGGCCGAGAATGAGGAGAGAGAGCGGAGGCGACTAGAGGAGGATCGCCTACGCAGGGAGGGCAGCGAGGTCGACTACGGGATTGAGCAGACGCCGAGCTACGCGACGAGCAGCAACGGCAAAGCGCAGCAAAGCAGACCACAGCAACGGCTCTCTCGGACTTCCGTCTCCCGACCCAAGGCCGTTGCCCCTCAGACATTCACAGGCCAGGCGAGCATGCTACTGTCGCGCCTGCGCACGGCTATACAGGAGCTTGCCGCTTCGCTGAATGGCAACCCCGTCTTGCTGATGAGGCTGCTGGCATTTGTGATGGGCTTGCTGATCATGATCGGCCACAAGGGCATCCGGCAACGGATACAGCGTATACTGGGGGCGTCGTGGAACAAGGTCAAGGCGACGGCAGGCATGGGGACCAAGGTCAGCTATATCTGACCTGGTCCACAGTTGCTGACCACATATCTCTCTTCTGTATAATATTTCTTTGCATCATGAGGAGTCAGGGGGTTTGGATGGGATTCATACGCAGCATTCTCGACGTCCTTGCGGACATGCCACGACATAACACAAACAGCAGAAAGTATCAGGGTTTTTGTGTAGTATCACAGACTTGAATGATCAACTGAAATATTGTATTCCTGCATTCCGCTTTCCGTGCATCTTGAGGCGGCGCTCTAGAGCCAAATCTAGCACAGCGTCACGCTGTGAACCCAATACATGACAACATGATCCACTTCCCAATTACGCCGTCAAACGCCGAGCTTTTGTAACATGAGCCGTCAACCAGCAGCCATGAAGCCATCTTCGTATCAAATTGATGCCCAACCCTAGGCGGGTCAAAGCTAATAATTCGTTGTCCGATTCGTTTTCTTTTGGTAGAATAACTACAAGGCACGCATATGTCAGCATGTGCTGCGGTACGGATGAGGGTACAGGTAGGGACAACAAAGAAGTCACTTACGTCTGTTCTTGAGCTGCCTAAGTTGATGATCTTGGGACAGCCGTCACGATCCTTTTCGAGCCGGGTGCACTCGAAGCAGTAGAATGCGTCAGAGATGCCCTCGCCGCCGCAGACGACGCATTTGTTCTGATAGTTGCCGAAGCTGCACTCGTCGCAGATGCGGACAAGCGTCGTTGGGCGCACGTACGAGTCGCAGACGGGGCATTTGCCGTCGCACTTGTCGCACAGGCGGCCGATGGCGATGCCGGCCTGCTTGCGGCACATTACGAGGTCGCTAGGAGACGTCGTTTAGCACCGTACCGACACTCGGCGAATATGGAGAGGGGGAGGCTGAGACTTACGGATGGTGACGAGACATGCTGGGCTATGGAGGAAACAGTCGCGCGCGGATAAGAGGTGAAGCCACGGAGATGCGGCTGGACAGGTTTGAAGCCGATGAAAAGGCTGAAAAGCAAGAGTGCGGCGAGCCTGCTTGATATTCAGCAGCCTTGCGTCGTGGAGAAGGAGGTGGATGAGGAGAGAAGGCGGCGGTGGTGGTGGCCAGAAGCTTGGTGAAGGAGCTCTGAAGTTTGCCCCTCGAGATTTCTCAGCCTCGCCCGAGGCATCTCCCCCCCCGCCGGCCAATCATAGGTGGCAGCAGACACTTGATTCCAGAGACAACAGGTGGGGGTGCCAGCTGCCACACCCGCATTTTTGGGAACCTTGCAACACCAGGGTCTGATTCGCACGTTGATCCTGCAGCATCAACGTCGGCTTCTGCCTCCAGACGTCTTCGAGGAGCCTGCAGATGAATCTGGGAACGCGCTCCTCTCGGCAAGTGGAACGGGGTCTTTGAAGGCTGCATGCGATGACGCTCTGAACGGTCAGAAATCGACAATGGCTCCCGAAACCGAGTAAGAATCTCAGCCTTGCCTCCGCCCACCAGAGGGCCTCATAGTTCACTGCTGACCCGCTGCTCCTACAGAGCGGCTCCCGTGGATGCTCCTGCGCAGCCGTTGGAGGCGTCGAAAAGGAGTCCCGATGACGATGTGATCCGCAAGAGAAAGGCATCTCCCGATGGAGGTGACGGCGAGGCCTCCCCAAAGCGTGCACGACAGAGAAGTGCCGACAATGGCTCCCCTCCGCCCGCCAAGCGATCAACATCTCCCGACCGCAAGCCAGCCGCTCCCAGCGCCGAACAAGAGCGTAGGGAATCGGCGGTGACGCAAGAGGAGAAGAAGCGTAGTAAGCGGTTGTTTGGCGGTCTCCTCAGCACACTCAGCCAAACATCCGCCGGCAGCTCACAGCAACAGCGTCGCCAGGAAATCGAGCGCCGGCAAAGAGAGAAGATGCAACAACAGTCTGCCGAGGACGACAGGCAACGGGCCGAGAAGCGTGCTGCGCTGGAAAAGATTCGCCTGGAACAGCAGATTGAGTGGGAGGAGCAGGTGGTAAGTGCAAGGAAGACTTGCGTTTCTACCTGACGAGTGCTAATGCTGACCTGGGTATAGATGCGCCACAGACATGCGAAAGAACTTAAGCTGGCTCAGTTTCTACGGACCAGATCCAAGCCTGAGCTTGTAATTCTCAACCACCTCCCGCAATTGCTGCTTGTACTAATCTGCTTCTCAGTACTACCTACCATGGAAGCCCACTTCCAGAGAAGAGGACACGATCGATGACCAGATCCGCGACACAAAGGCCAGCATAGCTAGGGAGCTTGAAGACTTCAAATCGCGCAGAGAGAGGCATCTCGCCAGGTACGGGCCGAGGAGGGAATCCAACACCAGTCGAACGGAACAGCCTCCCAAGTCGGAACCCATGCCCGAGGCGTCACCTTCGGGGGTCGTCGCTCCCCTTGCCAGTGCTGAACCGCAGCCCACGACGGCACACCACCACCATCATCACGACCCTCACGACGATTCAGGCGACATTCTTGTGGAGGCAGAAGAGGACATGGTCATTTACTAGATGGACCGTGCTGGTGCGTGGCGTGCAGCCACATTCTCTGCTGTAAGACTACTGCGTGCGTGGAAAGGACGTGCGTCGCATGCAGCTCCGGTGTGATGAAGGGGCAGAAGACGATGGCCACATACTTTGCTGTTACGACGGGGGACTAGCTTGGCGTTGGAGGATGTTCTCAAAATACCATGTGAAGCAGAGATTCATCGAAGCGTGCGGTCACTTCACAGCTTATTGAGTCGACTCGGCCGTCATGTATGTATTTCGACATTGCTTGCGCGTACAACGGTGACTCGAATTGGTAGCCTCCGAAGTATAAAAAGGCGCAAGAGCAGACCTGACAGGGGGCGGACTTTGCCACAGCACGGTTGTTACTCGAACGAGAGGCGGACTTTTCACTTGTAACAAGCTTGAGACCCACCGTGGCCCGGCCGGAGCTCCGTTGGCGCTCTCATCTAGAGCCCGAGAAGCCGAATGTTGAACCGCCCGCCATCCACCGGCCGTCCTCGACGGCCGTGTGCGTCACTGCGCTCGTGCCCATAAGCTTGGGTTCCGCAATCAAGCTCGTACGGGCTGATTGTGCCCCCCGGCGCTAGGGTGGTTGAGATGTCCGACCGACGATTATAACCTACCTCGGCGCGCCCCGCTCCACCCCGCCCGTCTTTCCGAGAGGCGCGACCAACGAGTACTCGCATTGTCATCTTGTGCACGGTTCAGGCAGCATTTGAATTGTCAGCACTGCGCCCCTCGGCGGTGAATGAACTTGTTATGAGCAGCAGCGTCGCTGATTGTCGTCGCTACGAAACCAGGTCTTTGTCCAATGCGGCTTGTTTGAGCCCTTGTTTTACAGCGGCAGTGCAAGAGTTCAGACGCTTCACGTAACACTTGGACTCGAGAGGTATGACACCTTGAAGACCCCTCGATATTTCCCCGGCCATTTTTTCCCCGAACCAAACCATGACATGGGCAGGCAGTGAGTTGGTGCTCGCCAAAGACACGGGACTGACTTCTAGCATCTAGCATCCCCAATCTTTCAAGCAGCCAGAGGAAAGAGGCCGGGACGGTATGGATACCAGCAAGTTGATTCCCAACGACCCTCGGGTCAGGCACGAGAAGGCCCAAATCCGCGGCAAGACCTATAAGTATGTCGTCGGCGAACCTAAGGCCAGCCCGCCCCTGGATACCATCTTCCTCATCCATGGTTTCCCCGACATGGGCTTCGGCTGGCGCTACCAGATCCCGTACTTCATGTCCATGGGTTTCCGTGTCGTCGTGCCCGATATGCTCGGCTACGGCGAATCCGACACCCCCGAGGACCTAAATGCTTTCTCTATGAAGAGCATCTCCGCGGACATCAAAGAGCTGGCGCGCAAGTTCGTCGGCGAAGGCCAGATCATCCTGGGCGGACATGACTGGGGTGGTGTTGTCGTCTGGCGCGTCGCCCTGTGGCACCCCGAGCTGATCAAGGCCGTCTTCAGCATCTGCACACCCTTCACCACGCCCCTGAAGCCTTGGATCCCGCTCGAGGATTTGATTGCGGCCGGGAAGTTGACCAATTTCAAATACCAGCTTCAACTGAAGGGCCCTGAGGTCGAGAATGCCATCCAGGGCGAGGAAAAGGTGCGCGAGTTCCTTAACGGCATGTATGGCGGATCCAGCCCCGATGGCGGAGTTGGCTTCACTGTCGAGAAGGGCGTCCTGTTCGACAACTTGCCGAAGCTCAGGAGGACCGTCCTGCTCTCGGATGAGGAGCTCAATTACTACGTCCAACAGTACATGCTTCAGAAGGCGCCGCAGCTTCGTGGGCCGCTGAACTGGTACCGCACGCGCGAGATCAACTGGAAGGACGAGCTCCCGCTGACCGAAAAGCCCATCACGCTGGAGATGCCAACATTATTCATCTCAGCGCTCAACGACGATGCGCTGCCGCCATCCATGTCGATTGGTATGGAGAAATACATGCCTAAGCTGACCCGAGGAGAGGTAAAGGGCTCGCACTGGGCGCTGTCGGGGCAAAGCGAGGACGTCAATGGGCAGATTGCGAGGTGGTTGAACGGGGTGTTGAACGGCGCCATCAAGCCGGCGCTGTAAACGTCGGCGCTCTGCTGAGCACAAGGGCTGAGCCAGTGGCTGAGGGCGTTAATGCCCTATCGGAGACCATACATCAGGATGGCCTGGGGGAGCGACGAAGTCTGCATCGATTCGTGATCAGTCGATCTTAGACCTCCCCAAGTCAATCGCCTCAACTCTGCAACGGACAATCTCCTGTTCGGGGCGCGGCGGACTCGGGACGCACACCCAGCCCTGATGGGGCGTCGTCTTTCTCATCACACGAGCACCGCGCTTCATTTCAATGAGAACTTTTGCCCAGAGACAACCGGCGCTTTTGATGAGGCCTTCTTGTTCGGTTTGCCACACATGGCACACACTGCGATTTCCTGTTAGCTACCCGGTAAGGTCTGAAACATAGGCGAAGGATAGTCCTACCGTCGTTTTTATACGCGCAAGTATGACAAAATGAATGTCCTTGGGTGATCTTGGTCTTGCATTTGGTGCATGAGCTGCGAACTAGAGTCAGTGACGAAGTACGGTAATGCGAGAAAATGAGCTTCACTCACCTCGAGTACTGTGCATACGGATTCTTCGCCGCTTTGGACAGGAGCTTGCTCTGAAGCCGTGGTTAGTGATGAGACGGCACGGCAAGGACAGCCAGATGGTTACCTTTCCAATCCCGTTTTGGCCTAGAGTAGCAGACTTTGTGCCCGCAGATTTGGAGGACGCGCTGGCGGACGAGCCGTAGTACATCTCACTCTTCTTCTTGACCTCGGGCGTGGCGAGCGTCGTGCTCTTGGAGAGCTTCTGGCACTTGGCGCAAACCATGGCGGCGCTGGGGTCCTGTTCCGTCTTTCTCTTGCAAATGATGTGCCTGAACGCTGAGCAGGCCGTACGGTGCTAGGTCCCTTGACAAGTCGTGGGTCGCTGATGAATGAGGAATGTCGTGACAAGGGCTGGATGGGTGGACTTTTCTGCCTTGTCAAGCTTGGCGCCTAAGTCGTCCAGCGTCGACTCCAGTGGCTGGCGAAACACCAAGCAAGCGCCTCGTTGCACGCGTGTTGCAGGTCCCTGCGTTAGCCTGGAGCTGCGGTGCAAGTACCGTGCCGGCTGAAATGCTGCGCGACGATACATGGCGAAGTGCCGTTTTGCTGACCCAGTGACCTGTCGGGAGCTCGGAACGTGGCGAGTGGTGTCGGGTGGCTGAGCGCGGCCGCTTGGGTTCCACAGAGTGCGCTGCAGGTCCACTGGAGCGCCACGAATAGCAACATATTCCAGGGCCCGGGGGGGCTTCCTCCAGGAGGATGGCCTGCTGGCCAGTGTGCAGTGGGGATCAACAGTGGCTGATGCTTGAAGCGGCGCCCTGTTAGCTGCTGCTAGCAGCTGCTCCGCCAAAACTTGCGTGTTGGCCTCACACGGCTTGCTGACGACAGCAAATCCATCGCAAGCAGCCAACGCAGCTCGAGCTCGGTGCTTTCATTGTCTGGCACCACCGCGGCCATCAGACGGACAAACCCAATCGATGTCCTCCGCGCTATTGGTCTACGAACGACAACACTGAGTCTTACTCGACGTCCCACTTCTGCGACGCTGATTGTTCGCCGTCAGGAGGCTGTGCAGCGCAGCGCGGCTGCGACGAGGCCGACAGCACCGACACCCGACGTTGCCAACTCCTGTGCGCCTGCGACGGCCATCTTTTCAAGGGCTTCATACTGCGACGAGCATAGCGAAGCACCTCTTCGATACGAGACGACTCCCACCCCTTCCCCTCCGCTCCCGTGCGAGACTTCGAGGCGATCGGCTCCCACCTTGCCCGCCGCACACGTCGCCCGCCCATGCTGCATGAGACGACCCCGATACGCCGACGCGATATTCTGACCATCGGTCGTCCCCCGGCATGGCTGGAAGACCACCCGGAGGTCTGCATGGCGGCTCCTCTGGGAACCGCGACGACCTTCTGCTGGATCTGGACAACGACCAACCCATCTACAACGATGGACAACGGTCGACTCTCAATGACGACGATCTGATGCGATCCTATACCCTCGACCATGAATCACAGAGTCGACCATCCGTATCATACGATGACTTTGTCGGCGCATCTGGTCCCGCGGCCAGCCGTTCCGCTGGAGCTGGGCTGTCCATGTCTGGGCAAAACGCTGGCGCACCATACAGAAACAGGCAATACAGCCAAACATCCGACCTGGGAAACTACGAACGATACGCTGACGACTTTGACGACTATCCCGCCGACAGCGATTCATACTACCACCAAGAGGGGCCCATGACTGGCGCTGGTCCATCCTCCTCGGCGAGAAGTAATGCGAGGAATAGAAATAGCGTGCTGGGCCTCGGAGGAGGCTTGCTTGGAAGGGTCAAGAACAGGCTGGGCATGGGGCAAGGGTACTCGGAAATGGACCTACCGTTGACGGAGCCCGGACAAGAACGCGGCGCCCATGGCGACGCATCGCAACAGCCGGAGCAGCGGAACGGGAAGTTCGACATGGGCAACTTCAAGTTTGGCTTTGGGAAAGCAAAGCCCGATCCGTCGACTCTGGGTCCCCGAATCATTCACCTCAACAACCCGCCGGCCAACGCTGCCAACAAATACGTCGACAATCACATCTCCACGGCCAAGTACAATATTGCGACATTTCTGCCCAAGTTTCTTTTCGAGCAGTTCTCCAAGTTTGCCAACATCTTCTTCTTATTCACCGCTGCCTTGCAGCAGATTCCAGGCCTGTCGCCTACGAATCGTTATACCACCATTGTGCCTTTACTCATTGTGCTCTTGATTTCAGCGGGAAAGGAACTGGTTGAGGACTACCGCAGGAAGCAGGCCGACACTGCTCTCAACACCTCCAAGGCGCGCGTTCTGCGCGGAACAAGCTTTGCGGAAACGAAATGGATCAACGTGGCGGTCGGAGACATCATCAGAGTAGAGTCGGAAGAGCCTTTCCCGGCAGATCTGGTGCTTCTCGCGAGTTCCGAGCCCGAAGGTCTCTGTTATATCGAAACAGCGAATCTTGACGGCGAGACGAACTTGAAGATCAAGCAGGGGCTGCCCGAGACATCTTCCATGGTGTCGCCGAGTGAATTGAGCAGATTGGGGGGCCGCATCAAGTCGGAGCAGCCCAATAGCAGTTTGTACACATACGAGGCGACTCTCACGATGCAGTCAGGAGGTGGCGAGAAGGAATTGGCCCTGAACCCCGAGCAGCTTCTTCTCAGAGGCGCTACCTTGCGGAACACGCCGTGGATACATGGCGTGGTCGTCTTCACCGGCCACGAGACCAAGCTGATGCGCAATGCTACGGCCGCTCCGATTAAGCGGACCAAGGTTGAGCGGCAGCTCAACTGGCTCGTTCTGGTGCTCGTGGGCATGCTGCTAACACTCAGCGTGGTCTGTACCGTCGGCGAACTCGTTACGCGCAGTGTACGGGGCGACTCTCTCGTGTACCTGTATCTGGATCAACTCAACAGCGCCGGAAAGGTGGCACAGACATTTGCCAAGGACATGGTTACCTACTGGGTCTTGTTCTCAGCCTTGGTTCCCATCTCTTTGTTCGTCACTGTTGAACTGGTCAAGTACTGGCACGGAATTCTCATCAACGACGACCTCGACATGTATCACGACAAGACCGACACGCCCGCTAGTTGCCGCACTTCTAGCTTAGTCGAGGAGCTTGGGATGGTCGAATATATCTTCTCTGACAAGACGGGCACGCTGACCTGCAATCAGATGGAGTTTAAGCAGTGTTCTATTGCGGGCATCCAATATGCTGACGATGTCCCGGAGGACCGTCGAGCAACTTCTCAAGATGACGAGGAGGGTGGGATCCACGACTTCAACAGGCTCAGATCTAACTTGAGGGAAGGCCACGAGACCGCCGGAGCCATCGACCACTTCCTTTCCTTGCTCGCGACCTGCCATACCGTCATCCCTGAAATGACGGAAAAGGGTCAAATCAAATATCAAGCCGCTTCCCCGGATGAAGGCGCGCTTGTGTCGGGTGCTTTGAGCCTCGGATACAGGTTCTTCGCCCGAAAGCCGAGGTCTGTCATCATCGAAGCGGGTGGCCAGGAGCTGGAATACGAGTTGTTGGCAGTGTGCGAGTTCAACTCGACCCGCAAGAGGATGTCTGCGATTTACCGGTGCCCGGATGGCAAGATCCGATGCTACTGCAAGGGTGCCGATACAGTGATCCTTGAACGCCTGAATGACCAGAACCCGCACGTTGAGGCTACGTTGCGACACCTCGAAGAGTACGCCTCTGAAGGTCTGCGGACGCTGTGTCTGGCCGTGCGCGAGATTCCTGAACAAGAGTTTCAGGAGTGGTACCGCATCTTTGACGCTGCTTCTACCACTATCGGAGGAACCCGCGCGGAGGAGTTGGACAAGGCGGCCGAGATCATCGAGCATGACTTCTTCCTCCTCGGCGCGACCGCTATTGAAGATCGCCTCCAGGACGGTGTCCCGGAAACCATTCACACACTGCAGCAAGCCAACATCAAGGTCTGGGTATTGACTGGTGATCGGCAGGAGACAGCCATCAATATCGGAATGAGCTGCAAGCTTCTTAGCGAAGACATGATGCTCTTGATTGTGAATGAGGAGACGGCAGCGGCCACGAGGGACAACCTTCAAAAGAAGCTGGACGCGATCAGAACCCAAGGCGACGGCACCATTGAGATGGAGTCGTTGGCGCTGATCATTGACGGCAAGTCCCTGACTTTCGCGCTGGAAAAGGATCTCGAGAAGCTCTTCCTGGACCTTGCAGTCATATGCAAGGCCGTTATCTGCTGCCGCGTGTCGCCGCTGCAAAAGGCGCTAGTGGTGAAGGTGGTCAAGAAGTATCAGAAGGAGTCGATTCTCCTTGCCATTGGCGACGGAGCCAACGACGTCTCGATGATCCAGGCCGCCCACATCGGCGTCGGCATTAGCGGTATGGAGGGATTGCAAGCTGCTCGGAGCGCCGACGTGGCCATTGCTCAGTTCCGGTACCTGCGCAAGCTGCTCCTCGTCCACGGAGCCTGGAGTTACCAGCGTGTGAGCAAGACTATTTTGTTCTCGTTTTACAAGAACATTACTCTCTACTTGACGCAGTTCTGGGTGAGTCGAACATGGACTTGCAGCCCCGTGTCGTCAGTACTCTGAACTGACTCTTGAAAACAGTTTACATTCCAAAATGTCTTCTCTGGACAGGTCATCTACGAATCGTGGACCCTTTCTTTTTACAACGTCTTCTTCACGGTTCTGCCACCGTTGGCTATAGGCATCCTTGACCAGTTCATCTCAGCTCGGCTCCTCGACCGGTACCCCCAACTTTACATGATGGGCCAGAAGAACACCGCCTTCAAGCTCAAGGTGTTTGCGCAGTGGATCGCAAATGCGTTTTACCACTCCCTCATCTTGTACATCTTCTCCGAACTCATTTGGTACGGAGACTTGATTCAAGGCGACGGCAAGGTCGCCGGCCATTGGGTCTGGGGAACGGCACTGTACGGCGCAGTGCTCCTCACGGTCCTGGGAAAGGCCGCCCTGGTAACGAGCAACTGGACCAAGTATCACGTACTGGCGATCCCAGGCAGCATGGCCCTTTGGTATGCGTTCACTGCTGCCTACGGTACCGTAGCGCCAATGGTCAACATCTCGACGGAATACCATGGTGTGATACCACGACTGTACACCAGCCCCGTCTTCTGGCTGCAGACATTTGCCTTGGCAATTATATGTCTGGCTCGTGATTTTGCCTGGAAGTATTCCAAGCGCATGTATCGGCCGCAGACATATCACCACATCCAAGAGATCCAAAAGTATAACATCCAGGACTACCGGCCAAGGTATGTTGACCCCCTCCCCCAGATAACATGGGGACTGCCCACATGGACGAGACTCGAAAAACTGACTGTGCCACACCAGGATGGAGCAATTCCAAAAGGCGATCCGGAAAGTCCGGCAGGTACAGCGGATGCGCAAGCAGCGTGGCTACGCTTTTTCGCAGGCCGACGAGAGCCAGACACGCGTGCTGCAGGCTTACGACACGACAAAGCACCGGGGACGATATGGAGAAATGCCCTCGAGTTCCAGGCCACTGGACAGATAGGCTGGCCTCGGACTGTTTGCATTTCCATGGGCAGCGCAAGCACCAAGACGGGAACGAAGTTTTCTTTTTTTTGCGTGCATAGCAGGAGGGTAAGGCCGTGCTAGGCTGGAACGCGTGTTATACACCTGAATGCTCGTTATGAACAGGTTTGCGACTTGCTCTGAAGCTGGGGCAGCAGCGGCATATGGACTTTGTACGAAATATTCGACGATGATTAGGTACCTATTTAGAAGGCTAATCGCATGTGTTGGTCCTGCATACATGTGTTGGTTGTAACGGTTGCGCCGCAAACATTGTACTGTAAGCAATTAAGAGAGCGCGACGTGTGTATATCCCACTCGCCTACAGACACTTGGCACATCCACCCTCCAAACCACCGCATTGATGATGCCATCTCTCAACTACAACAAGCTCTACATCAACGCGCGCAAGCTGGTGCCTTTTCTTCCGCCCAGACCCATCTCACCTCGCATGGCCAAAGAGCAGCATGCGTCCTTTCTCTACAGTCAGCTCCCCCCGGAGCTACGTCAGATGATCTGGGAAACGTACTTTCGTGGGCATGCGGTTCATGTTGTCCAATATGTATCGCCTAGATCGCCTAAGAGGCTTCGCGGCAAAGAATGCTTAATATGGGACCCAGATGATAAATTTTAATGAGGCCCTCATTATATTCCGTGCGGCGACCGAGAGGCAAAGATCCAATGCGACCACAGATCGCTTATATTAACGTGCAAGAAGATGTAAAACTTCTATTTGAACTATTTACGTCCCTATACTAATCTACCTGATTAGTTACTTTGAGTGTATACAAACTCTTTATCGAGAGACTTCTTTCGACTTCTCGCATTCTCCGCGATCCCTTGCGGTAGTGCCTAAGCGCCTGCCGGCGATTCATGTCGCTATGATTTCCCAGATCAACCTTAATTGGGAACTCTATAATCCTCTCTACTTCGAGAAAAAAAATACTGGTAAGGAGGAGATACTCTGGGTAGATATCTGGGAGGCTCTGGCGGCCATGGAAGGACTTGAGTGGCTAAGAGTTGAGGTGAGGATTACTGAACCTCATCGAGCCTCGGAATGGACAGAACGTGAATGGACTTTTTGGGAGATAATCAAGAAGGTAACGCGCCCTTCGCATTTTGAGCTTATTCTTCCTTTCCCTGCCGCCGGCTCGACGCGGGAGGAGATATTACCATGTACCATTATCCGCCGAGTAGTGAACGATGAATCCTACTAAAGGGGTTCCGCGAATATATATCTTAATTCAAAAATAGTTTACGAAAGCTTCAAAGAGACTATAAGGGTCTTTTATTTAGGGGGCAAGTTATCAGAACAAACTATTTCAGTATCAAGAACTTCAAAAAAGCGATCGTTTAGGCCTTAAGCATCGAACTTTAAGGCCCGTTTCTTCACCAGGGCAGTTTCTAGCTCCTGCTCGCTCTCCTCGTCCGAAATCAAACTCCTCTTAGTCGTACCTCCTGCGCCTCTGACATATGAACCATCTGCATGCATCATGCCAAGAACAAATGTGGAACCTTCAAGTATCAGTCTTGCCCTTCCGGAACAGATTGCAAAGCGGGGGGACCTTAGCTTTGGCGTTGGAGGAGCTGCCCCCTCATGTTTAAAGTGTTAAGACATGTTGCGTTACTGTATGTAAGTACTGTGCTGTACCGCACAAATCTATCGCAGAGTTGTGACCAGTCTCTCACCCTCGCGTGTATGTTCACGGTGGGGCATTGTATTTCGCTGTTGGCTACTCCGTATACTCGTCGGGGTATACATACAAAGTGACCTTGCCGGTTGAGCTTTTCCAGGGCCCGACTTTGAGCTCTGACATGCCTGGGAGCCCAGCTCCTTGGATCACGTCCCCAACGAGGGCCGCCCAACGAGGGTCCGGCAAAGAGCCTGAGGACCTTCACGACGCCGGATTCCCATGGCAGGCCCCGCTACCGCTATCGTAATGGCCATGGCTGTCTTGGCCCATCATAATCGTCGGTACACTAAAGCTACTCGCTCATCTGGAGCTGGGACGCCTGTGCCGTCGACGCTTCGGCAGTTCAGGGGCGCAAGTCGAGCAGGGCCAGGAATGGTGGCGTGTCCAGCACGCCGCACGCCATGCACGTCTTTGCCCCTTGGTGGCGAAGTGCAGAGCACGTTGGCAGCGCCGAGCAAGCAGGTTGCGGCGCAGGTAGGTCGCACAGAAGCAAGGAGGGCCGTCGCAGGGGCCATCTCCCCACGGAGCACGGAGGATGCGACGTCCGAACCTCGACGTATGCAAGGAACGCCGTGGCGTCGGCAGAGCAGTCAGTCTCCGCCGTGAGACAAGCCGTGTTGCGCGGACGCCTGGCCTCGGCGTCGGCCGTCGCCCCGGTCTGCCCCCCCCCCCCCTGGGTGAGGTTGGGTTGCTCATGTGTCCTGCGCCGCGGCATCGGCAGGCTGGGAAAAGGCGCGGCGTGTGAGAGTACGGTCGTTGTCCGCGTGGCGGTCGCAGCGCCGCAGCCATCACGGTGCACGGGCGGGAGACGCCGTAACTTACTTGCTTGGGTAGGTCCTCGACCTCCCCGCACGACGCCCGGCGGAGCTGCGAATGTCGACCCGAGTCATTGCACCAGACGAGACAGCCATTGTCGACAATGTCGTTGTTTCTATTGTGCTGTGTGCATGGTCTAAACTCATGTCACCAACGCAGCAGCTCTCTCCCCTTCTCGAATCTCACATCTCAATGCCACAGATGCAATGCACAGCAGAACGCCGCCGCCTTCGATGCTACCCTGCCCAAACAAAAGATACAAATAGCAGACATCAGGGACCGGCTAAATAGCGACGGCCCAATTACCCAGACGAGGGTGCACTGCCGGGCCGACCCTTGGCCCTCGCCTCCCGCGCGACAGCCGCCCGAATTATTAAATAAAATACAAGCCACTCAATCGTCCGCCGAATCATGTCGCCATCCCGCCCGCAATCGCCATGCAATCGTAGCAAATAATCGTTTTCTGTACTCTATCGTGTAGATGTAGCAAAGGAAAGTCAAGCTTTTAGTTTCGTATCTTCGTACTCGTAGGAAATACTCCGCATCTCGAACAGTAGGACGGTGGGGGGCAGCCAGCTGACGAGGCCATGTGGGCAGCCGTTGGAGATGAGGTCTGACCTTCCCAATGAACGCCCGTCCGTCCGTGCCGAGTGTGGGGGAGGCGGAGTTTGGCGACGCTGCGGAGAGGGTGCGCACGCCCCTTTGTCGCCCAACGACGGAAAATGACAAGAAGAAATGTGTGGAATCGCGTTGCTCCGGGGACCCTCCGTCCACGTCGTCAGGCCACGTCGTCAGAGAAGCGGAAAGGAAAAATCTTTAGGCGTAATGAATCTCGATTTCCAAGTCTTCCCCCCCGGCCTGGACTCCACGTTGATGGTTGACCCCGGTCCTTGGATGGTCGTGCGTGCGAGCCCCCTGCAACCCCGCATATTGGCCATGCCGCGATGCGGCCCCTGCAAGTGCTCGACGCAAAGGCGAGGGGAGATCCATGGAGGTCCAGCCGCTAACAAGTCCCGGGCATCTGTGAGACGTAGCTTGCAATGCAGCCACGGGCCCGGGTGCCTTGTGGCGACACGTTGCATAGATTATGGGACGAAGCCGCTGCCGGGATGCCTGGCCGGCATCTTCATCACCGAAAAACAACAGGCGTCACCAGCTCAATGCTCTTGGGTCGCGAGTAGGCGCTGGGATGCCGCGACGGCAGCGGCCGGTCCGGTCCAGCGTCGTACGTGTAGCCGCCCCCGCCGATGCCATAGTGGCCGCTGTCGTACGTCGACGACAGGTAAGGGGCTGATGGTCTCGTGTACGAGTTGCCGGGGCTCGTCGCGACGCTGCGACCAAACGGCCAGATGCCGCTGCTGCTGCCGGTCGGGCTTGGCGGGCTCGGAGGGCCGATGTTGAGTGACCGGAGTGCAGAGATGGCCGAGCTGGGGTGCTGGTGATACGTCGCTGCGTTTGCGATGCCCGGCGACGTCGGCGGGGAATTCAGATGCACCGACGTGGGCCGCGAGGGTGACGCGCGAGGGATAATGTCCCTCGGCTCCTGCTTTCCCGCTGCGTAGAAGGAATAGTTGCTGTTGCTCGTGTAGTTACGCATATGGGTCGGCGCAGCTTGGTGTGAGCATGTGGAGCTGCTCTGGTCGATTCGGCGGCACCTGTTGATACGGTTTTAGCAACTGGGGATATCTCTAGACGCGGCCCACAGATTCGATTCCATGTGGAGAGCAGTGGGGGAGGGAACACGTACGTCTCGGAGCAGTAGAGGATCTTTTCGTCATGCGGCATGAATTGTTTCTCGCATGTCATGCTGTGGAGAGACTTGTCAGCTGCGGCACGGCAACACAGTAAATGACGAGGCAAACTCACCAAAACTGAGGGAAGCTCTCCCGTTCGTCGTCCCACGACTCCGACCACTCCCGCTCCCTCTCGCGGTGGCTGCGGCCGAGCTTTTGGGCGCTGACGGGCGTTTGTCGGCGGCTCATGCCGGGTCGTCGGTGCTTCGTCGAGGGGTCCGTGGCCGTGACGGCCTTGCGGACGTCCATCATGGACGTGTTGCCCGACTTCCTCCTTTGGTGATGCATCTGGCGAGATTGGGCCGAAGCCGCCTCGACGAGGATTTGATTGGCCAATGTGGCTCTGCGCAACAGGACAACGTGGTGGTGGTTGCACAGGCTTGGCCCGTTGATGTCGCAGTCCGATCAGGCGGGCATAACAGGGCCAAGAGTGCCTAGTGAACACAGCTCGCTCGCATCCGAGTGTCGCAAAGTGCTTTGCTGGTCTCGGCCGATGTGGACAGAGTGAAAAGGAGAAAGGACCGAGTTGAAGATTCGAAGGCAGTGGCAAATGCGAAGCGTCCACGTGTTGTGCAGGCAGCCAAGCACTGAGAGAGAGGCGAAATGCGACTTTGGCTTCTGGCGAACGCAGACGGCGACGGGCTAGAAAAGCGGGCGGCGCGCGCGATGCGTAATATTAATGCAGATGCAAGTACGCGGTGCAGGGTTGCAGCCTGCAAGTGTGTGGTTGATCGGCTAAAGAACCAAAGAAAGGCTCCGGCAGATAACGCTCGATTCGGCAGTGCGGTTATCTATCGCGCGTCGCAGAGTGAGGGGAGCCTGTCGCGTGACTGAATGTTCCCGTCGTGTTTTCGCGATAAGCTGGCGGTCCGGGCGAGGTGTCAACAAGATAGGTGATGGATGATAGGCGAGGTGAGGTGCACGCGTATGATAGCGTCTCTGAAGTGGGTGGTGCGTGTAAGTGAGCGTCGGGGGCGAGCAGAGGCCGACGGGATTACCGCATCGGTGCTACCGCTGGTACGTTGGTTGTTGGACAGCCGCTGCAAAGCGAGGAATGCGAATGAGACGGACTGGATGGTCCGAGCAGTCGTTGGCCCGTTAGAGATTGTCTTACGTGAAGGCCGAGACCAGGGGCGCTGCGCTTATATCTTGAGGAGAGGGGAGAGAGGCACGGAAGACAAAAATAAGAAAAGAAGGGTCCCGTCGCCCTGGCGTATGACTCTTCCCTTCGTGCCCAGCCCGAAGGGTGAACAGCCGAGAACGGAGATACGAAGGTTTTGGCGGGTGGAACGGGCGACTGGAACCGGGAAATATGGAGACGCTCAGGCGGGGGCCGAATGCGAATGCAAATGCAATTCTGCGAACCCAAACCCAAAAAAGCCCGTCTGTCAGGCAGCACCCTGTTAAGGCGGACGAGGTACCGAAAAAAGGTACTCGTACTCGGTAAAGGTGTTCGACAACCGTCGTCGGGTGCGTGGGCGTTCAGCAGCTGCTCCGGCTGGCAGATGGAATGCGGGGGGGGGTGTTCCTCCGGTGCGAGTACTTGTAGACCGAGGGCGATCGAGACGCCGCAGGTGAGGAGGTCGGCTTGGGTTGAGGTGAGAAAAGAGAAGGGACCTGGAATGGCGACAATCGGTTGGGAGCAAGCCTGCATATAAGCTGGCCCAGGCAAGGGACCTGCTGCTGCTGCCGTTTGGTGGTGCTCGGTGCCTTACGGGGTAGGCGTGCCAAGTAATTGTCCGTATTGCCGCAGGTACCTGTATAGACTTGGCCCGGGGGGTCGATCGCGACTAGCATCAACAACGATGCCAGGCACAAGAACAAGTGGAGTGGTGGGGGTGTCGGGTGTCCCATGATGCCGCAGAGCGAGAGGCACGCGCCGCGTGCACAGCGCTGTTTGGCGGTCGTGGTGGAGCAGGAGGGGGGCGCCGCTCGCCAGAGGAGTTGGGGGGTTGGGGGGCAATGCCCAGCGCCCAGGTGCAAAGTTCCCTAGCTGCAGGGGAGGTCATTTCCAGCGCCTGCGGCGGCGGCCACAGGGAGGGGTAGCGGGCTGGGCAGCTGCCGATGGCACAATTTCCGTCACAAATCGCCTGCTGGACGCTCAGTCCTCGAGCACGTTTTGCCCCCCCGAAAACGCCATCCGCAGCCCGTCATCCACATCCACACCTTGCATTGCGCATCCTGGGGACTCGTTGTCGTCATCCGCCTTCCGAAACGGATGCACGGCTGGAAACGGAGCTCGACGGATCGCACCCAGTCGGCTCTGGCGTCGTATTACGCAACTCTGGTGCGACCAGGCGCTTCGCAACATGCCACCGCCCTCCGTTTGCTGGCTCGCCGTGCCGCTGCCTGGCGGTGCCCAGGCTGCGCTGGCGCTGCTCCACCACCGCCTTGCCTCGCTCTTACGAGTACGTACGACTATGCCGTCCAGCGGCCCGCAATCAAGCTCCCTGACCTGACGCCTGCCTGCCCCGTCCGTCTAACGCCCCTGGCCAGGGCCTGCGAGCAGCTGCCCTCGGGGCTTTGGGGTGTGTCGGTGGCCTGGCTTGCATCTCGCTCATGGCCAATGTAACTCCTCTCCTGGCACCCTCAAGGTTCGGTTATAAAGAACCGTCAAGGTTCTGGTCTGGTCTCGGGTCAGAGTGTGGCGGTGGCCGCTGCAACAATGGACAGCGAGCTATCGAGCTTCATCAAGGTCGGGCCGCCCGTTTGTTCCGCTTGGCGAGCGGAGGCTTTGTTGGGGGAGCCTCTGCGGGGACGCCATGCCAGCGTTCATCTCATCAAGTGGGATGAGGATGCTCGACGATCCGCGTGTCAATTGAGTCAGACCAGCAGAATTAACCGGCGCATCCCATCACGTCTACCTTTGGCTCCAGGCTCATTCCAGGGCGGAAACAGGCGACTACGAGTAGGAATGCCTCGCGTCCCAGCTGATTCTCCCTTTTTCGCTCGCGCCCTGGCCCACGATATCTCAGATGCGTTTGAATCGATGGTTTCTGGCAACGCATTTCAGCCTCGCCCGAAGGTCCCCTCGGCTTACTGACTTTGGCACCATCCAGCCATGGCTCACGCAAGGACATTTTCACTCGCCTGCTTGTGAGCTAACGCTGCAGGACCTAAAGACCACCACGTTCACAGCCAGTCAGAGGTCCATCAGGGTACCACGGGTGTCGCTGGCCCACTCATCGTGCCGCCATCTCGGCTCCAGGCGCGACCGCATTGACGATATTGCTATCCAAGCGTCCCATGTTGCCCACAAGACGGAGATTTGAGCAATACGCGCCGTGACTGGTCGCTCACATGGAAAATTTTCGATATTTGGAAAAAAAATTCTTTGAGCGCTTGGAAGACAGGGGAGAGCTGGGCTAACTTGTCCCTCGCCGCCCAATTACTTACCCCACGCTCCCTCCTGTGGATATCGTCGGCGTACTTCGCTCCCTTCCCTGTCCTGGATGGGTTCTGGAAGAAACACCTCGTGGGCCCAACTCGAGCTGTCTGTAACTTCCCAAACCTGACTTGCCTGACAGAATATTACCTTCGAAGCGAGCCATGAAGCTGCGATTGACTCGGGCGAAGTCAGCTGAAATCAGGGTGCCTGGCGACATGCCCATTACCTAACAGTCTCTGAGATTTCATCCGTTCACTCAACCAACCATTCATCCTGCATGAGGACTTTGTCGCCTGCTGCATCCAGAAGTGCGGTGAAACCCTGGCTCGGCTGGCCTTGACCTCTGACGTCGAATATTCGCGCGAGCTTCAGAGGCCCGTTTTCTTCGGGTTCCCACTTGCTGCTGACTCTCACCTTTCAGCTTGCCCTTGCGGTGGATTTTTACACGAGTCCAGGGGCTATTGTGATTGTCGCCACCGAATGAGACGGCGGGCTAGAAAAGTTTGCTCTTCACGGTGTCGTATGGAGACGTACACAGCGGTGATACCCATCCGCAAGCATTGTCTGCCGCTGTCTGGCGGGCTCCGGTCAGGATTGCGTGGCCACGCCTCGAAACCTCTGCATGTAGAAAATACGAAGCAAATGGCCCACCTGGGCATCACCGCCTCAGGCATCCGGACGCGCGGCGGCATCTTGCGGGTGACTGAGGATCAAGGTGTATGGATATCAGCGAAGCCCGTACCCCGTACCTTGGCACTCAATCGTCCCAACCAAGCGCAGCCAAGCTGGTCGTCCAGCCTTCTTCAACCGACCTGAATAATAATGTCCAAGTGGAATTGGGCTGTGGCGCTGGACATAGCCTGGATCAGGGGCCAGGGGCCCCCATCGTTGCAATGATATCTACTGCGGGATGCGGTTCCTCTCATGTCTCTGGGGAACATCGGTTGCCGATGTGGTTTTGCACCCGAGACAATCTGATGTGGAGGAAGCCGTGCCATCGCTGCTTGGCGGATCATCGTCTAGATCTCCACATTATGATCGGTGATTGGTCGCGCTGCATTTCTTGCAATCGATGCACTACGAGTACGACTTTGACCCGTCAACTGGCTTTTGGGGTGGTTTTGATGTTGATCGATGTTTGTGGAATGCGCTCGGCTGCTTGCGGACTTATACGTGGACGTGTGTCTTATTCGCTCGGAGTCGGGCCCCGCAGTGTCACTTCGAAACCTTATTTCGCACTCCCTTGCCGGACGGTGGAGACTCGAACCGAGCATATTATTAGACCTCGAACAGAATATTATTAGACTTGTCTTGGCTGAGTGCGAAGGGTGATGAATCATTAGACACGTGTCGCGCCGCAGCAACAAGACGGAATTCGCAGCCTAGGGTCGGTAGTGACTGTTGTTGATATACCGATCAAACGCTGTTCTGGTACAAGCTTATTCCTCCGCGCGCCTTGGATGCTGCGCTCACACCCGCCTGGACTTTATGTGTACATTTGCGCTTCTAAACTATGGCTCTTCGTGAATGTAACTGCTTCATGTGGTTCATCCAATTCACCAGCGGCCGGTCAAGAGTGGATGAAATGCCACCTATGTCGACAGTCTCTTTGGAGACATCGGCTGCCTCACGCCATGTGCGGGTATCCTGCATCTCGATGGCGTGATAGTCGAGCCTTGCGCAGTCTTCGAGGCTCATATCTGGCTGCATCTCGTCATCAGACAGGGCGATGACGCGGCCTGATTGGCGTACAGCTTCCTGAAAAATGGCGGCGGTTTTGTGCCTTGAGTGCCTGCGGGCTCGAGGTGCCGAGAGGCGCCATTCTTTCCACAGCATCCTCGCTGCGCCAAGCTGCCCCAGTAGTAATATGTACGATTCGTAGATTTCGAGGAATTCCGGCTCTGGACGTTGATCGCCGCTTGCTAAGCGCAGTGTGGCCAGGGCTCGAAATGAGTCGGATGAGATGGCTTCATTCTCGTCGATTCCGGTCAATAGCTGGAAGAGAAGTTGACGACTGGGGACGTGGCGTAAAGTATCTTTCTTTTTGTTGCTCAACTGATACCGGAATGCCTCAAGTGCCAAAAGCACGTCCTTTGACATTTTCCCTTCGACGTCTCTCCATAGGTCATTGTCGTGCCCGCGGTGCAGCCACTCTGATGTCGTTTCAAGAAGGCATGCCTCCGCCGAGAGTCTCAGAGCGAGAGCCCACAGAGGCGCCCCGATACTGGCATCGAGTCTCGACAGCATCTCTGACAGGTTGCCAATAAAGGTCAAAGTCTCAATCCTGGAAGGGTGGTTCCCAGGATCTTGGCGCAGAACACGCACGCATGCGTTTCTGATCTTGCTGTTGAGGTCCAGCCAAGGTCGCGTACTCAAGCCAATGAGGCTCGTCCCGGCGGCAAAACACTGACACACCAGCCGCCGAATACCCGTTATAGATGTCTGTTCCTTTAAAGCACTTGTAAGTTGATGTTGCGTCAATGCAGTCTCGCGTTCTGTTTGCCCGGATAGTTCAAGACTCTTGCGCCGCAGGGTCATCCAGCGTATCAGCTGCTCGTCGTCCTTGAAGGCGTGTGGTGGAATGCCGTTCTCAATGCGTATTCTTTCCAGCAACTTCGAATTTGTTCGTGGTCCTGACATCCCATTTGACAAATGTGTCGCGCGGTTCGCTAAAGGAGCGCCATGAAGCGCAGCTGAGAGGATGTCATGAGAAGTAATACGCCAGATATTCACCGGATTTTCCAGAATCCCACGCGCCTTGCGCCGCGACTCGTACAACTGCTTCTCAAACTGCTCCAGGCGTGCCCTCACGGCGGTGCGCCTCGGCACGACAGCCCACTGGTCCTTCATCTGCTGCTCATCCCCCTCAACGAACTCGCGGACACCGTGGATCCCCTCGGCGTCCAGGTCCAGCAGCAGGTTGGGCATCTCAAAGAACTCATACCCCACGGACACATCCGAGCCCAAAGGGCCCTTCTTGGTGGGCGTGTAGTAGACGTCACCGTTCTTGTCGACGCGGCGGACAAAGGCCTTGCGTCTCCTCAGGAGCCCTGGGGCGTAAGGATGACTGCGGGACGTCGCTGAGCGTATCATCCTGGAGGGTAATGGAGGCTCGCGGCGAGTATGTGGGCTATGGAGGCGCTATGGCCGATGTCGAGAGGGCATCGCTGGGGCCAGCTGTGAAGATATTTACTAAGGTATGTTGCAACGGCACAAACGATCAATGCCCACCCCAAGGCAGTCCAGAGCGCGCGGGGGGGCGAGCGCCGCGGGACACACCAACCCCAGATCCCCCAAGTTTTAGTGGGACTTCCCGCCTGAAGCGCCCGCCGACCCCTGGGTAGATGCGCTAAGAAACATGGAAGCCCGCTGAGTTTCGGTGGACCTCAAGGTGGCTTCTTGCGTTCGGAATCGCTGCCACGTATATCCGACAGGCCGCTCTATTTCCAACTCTGACCCAACAACAGGCTTCACGCTTTCGTATTCACAATCTCGAAATCAACACATTCACGTACCCGCCGCATTTCCGCTTCTCTGCATGATACCGGGCCCATCACCTTTTAAAACGAACTGTGACTAAGAGTTCCCTTGTGACTAAGAGTTCCCTTTCGCAACGCTTACATCAACATGGCGCCGCCCGCGAAAAAGAGAAGAACCAGGGCCGCGGCGGCTGCTGAGGCAGCAGCAACAGAGCAAGAGCAGAAACCCACCGTCGAGCAAACAGAAACCAAGCAAAACGCGAAGGTCACCAGTGCGAAGCAGTCAGACCCGATTCTGAAGCCAGAGTCAGCACCAGCGCCTGCTGGGACCACAGTCGAGCCCACAGCGAAGGCCGCAGCCGGGTCGACAAATGAACAACCGACTGAACAACATATCGAGGTCGAACAGCCCAGCACAAGCATCGATGCCGCTGCCAAAGCCAAGGATCGTTTGGCGCGGTTCAAGGCCCTGCAAGTCCGAGCCAAGACCTCTTCCGAAACGAATCTCAAGGAAGCCACCAAGGAGTCACAACGGCTCGCCAGCGATCCCAGCCAGCTCGCTGCTTTGCAACGCAAGCACGCAATCGCGTCGCACAAGCTGCTCAAGGCTGACGTCGAAGAGGCCGGCGAGGATTTTGAGCGCAAGCGGGCGTGGGATTGGACGATTGACGAGAGCGAGAAATGGGACAAGCGGGTGAAGAAGAAGGCGGCGCACAAGGACAACAATGCATTCCGGGATAGCCACCAGGAGAGCAACAAGGTCTACAAGCGACAGCTGCGTAACATTAAGCCCGACTTGGAGCACTACGACAAGCAGAAGAAAGCGGCCATCGAGAGGGCTGCGGCCTCTGGCGGACTGGATATCGTCGAGACCGAGGATGGCGAGCTCATCGCCGTGGACAAGGACGGGTCCTTCTACTCGACAGCTGACTCGACAACGTTTACGCAGAACAGGCCGGACAAGGCGGCGGTTGACCGCCTGGTGGACGACCTCCGGCGAGCCGAGGAGCAAAGATTAAAGAAGAGAAAGGAGCGCATGGCGAAGGGCGGCGACGAAGGCGACATCACATACATCAACGAGAAGAACAAACAGTTCAACCAGAAGCTGTCGCGATTCTATGACAAATACACTGCAGACATTCGGGACAGCTTCGAGAGGGGTACGATGATATGAAGGTGCGGGTAGTACATAATTTTGACAAGAGTTGCTCCGGGGTATTGTACAATCTAGCGTTGTCGAATAAAATATTTACAACATGGATTTCCTCCATGCCTTGGCTGCGAGATCCTCTATCTCGGGAACCTCAACGGGACCTTGGACCGTCTCATCACCCAGTGCCTCCACCACGGCCTCGGCCACGGCGTCGACCTTGAGGGGTTTCGTGCCCGCGGCTCCCATGAAGCTCTTGAGGTAGTTGCCCGTCAAGCCGTTGAAGATGGTGCCGGCACCCGCCATGGCCGCCATGCCTATGGTGAACTTGCGCGAGCTGTCGTACATGAACGGCGGCCGGAAAAAGACGCCGCGCATGCGGGGGAAGTTGGTCGCGATGGCGCTCTCGGCCTCCCGCTTGGTCGAGATGTACCGGGGCGGCAAGATGGGCGCACCGCCGCACGCGGAGATGTAGCAAAAGGCGGCGACGTCCTCGTGGGCGGCGTGCTTGGCCAGCGCGACGGCGCTGTCGCGGTTCATGACCTCGTATGACAGCTGCAGCTTTGGATCCTGGGGCTTGATGTCCTCGCCGGCCTTTTTGTCGAGGGGGTTGACGCCCCGATTGGCGGACGACGAGGAGAACATCTTTTGCAGACCCGTGATGGGCGACTCGCGGCCCGAGACGACGCCCTTGTAGTCGGCCTCGAGAAGGATGCCCATGCTGTGAACGACGTAGTCGGCGCCCTTGAGCAGCGGCGCGTACGTTGCCGGGCGGAGGATGTCAGCGCGCTCCCAGGAGACCTTGTGAGACCAGGAAGGTGTATCGGGGGACGAGGTGACGTTGTCCCATCGCGGTTCCCCGGATCGGCTGGTGAAGAGTGAGTTTACCGGAGCGATTGCGAGGGAGGGAGGGAGACGCCAGAAGTTTACCTAATGGACGTGACGTCCCAGCCGCGGGCGACGGCGTACTTGCAGATCCGAGAGCCGAGGAAGCCGCTGCCGCCGCAGACGACGAGCTTCTTGGACGCCGACATGACGGTGAAGTTGTGTGTTGCGTCGGGCTCAAGCTCGCCAGTGCTTGCAAGCGAGCTAGCTGCTAGCTGCTAGCTGTAGACCCGAGCTGGCGGAGTTGAACAGGCCCAGCAGCTGGTGCGAGAGGGGTTGAAGCTGGGATGGACCGGCCAAGGCGAGCTGAAGCAAATGGGGCAAGGTTGAAGCTTGAAAGGACTCGCGAAAGTCATGAAATCATACGTTCCGAATGAGGCTGGAGCCGATGGGTCCGCCCCCGAGACCCGCGTGCGGCGTGGGAGGCGCACCAACAAGACCACGCACCACTGCTTTCTTGACAGACAGACATGCCAAGGATGGGGATTAAAGGGCCATAGTGCAACGCTTTGGGTCAATCGATGTCGCATATGTTGCTTCAGTTTTCAGCGGCTTTTTGAACGGGCAAAGTACTGTATTCAAGCGACTTCTGGGCCGCAACATCCCCTGCACAGCGCGAAGTTTAGCGCACCGCTTCTCCCCGGTCGACGGCCCGCGACAGGATTGGCCGGCGCGCTCGCTAGCGCCGAGCGTCTTCAACACCATTGGGAGGCTCGCCTGCAAGGCTGACGCTCCTCGTCCCATCTGCAAAACCTCGACGTCGCCCATCGCAAATCCTCCCGCCAACCCGGCGCATCGTCGCGCGCAACACCACCCGCGGCTGCGCTTCGTCTCACCGACAAACCACGATACCGCCATGGCGCCGTCGAACCAGCTGGGCAAGCGCGTCAAGCTGACGCAGATCCGCCGGCCCTTCGTCGTCGGCAGCACCGCCACGCCTTTCTCCGACTCGAACCCCAAGCCGCCGGGCACGCCCGACAACCACACGCATTCGTGGCAGGTCTTCGTCAAGGGCCTTGAGGATACCGACATCACCTACTGGGTGCGTCGCGTGCAGTTCAAGCTGCATGAGTCGATTCCCAACTACGTCCGCAGTACGTGCCGCTGCTTGCCCCCATCACGGTCGCATCCTCCGCGAGACTGACTTCATCGTACCCAGTGATCGAGGGCGAGCCGGGAAAGCCTTTCTCTGTCACAGAGACGGGCTGGGGTGAGTTCGACATCACCATCAAGCTCTACTACGTCAACGAGTCGGGCGAGAAGCCCCAGACACTGTACCACTACTTGCGCCTGCACCCGTACGGCCGGACCGAGGAGGAGAAGCAGGCCATGGTCACGCAGAACGGCGAGGTCCGCGCCTGGAGCTACGAGGAGCAGCTGTTCAACGAGCCCTACGAAGCTTTTTACCAGCTGCTCACCGACGGCGCCGTCCCCCGCGGGTGGAAGTCCTCAGCCGGCGCTGGCTCAGGCAAGGGCAAGGGCAAAGGCAAGAGCAAGAACAAGGCGCCACCGCCGCTGCCCGCGCCCGACAGCGGCGACGTGTGGGAGCGCACCGCCATGATCCCCAACCACAACCGGCCCGGCCAGCCGTTCAGTCGCGAGACGGAATCGGCCGAGATCAAGAAGCTCAAGGAGGCGCAGTCCAAGACGGAGGAGATGACGCGGGCCCTCACGGCCGAGATGAAGGAAAAGGAAGAGCTGCTCGCGCAGCTCAAGGCGGAGAACCAAGCTGCGGCGGCGACTGCAAAGCCTTCTTAGAGAGTAAGGAAGCGGAAGCCGACACGCAAGGCCAAGGCTCTGCTCTAGCGCCGAGGAGGAGGCGAGGGAGAGCGTCCAAGTAAAACGGGGAGGGCCGTGGCTGGAGCCGGAACGAGTTCGGCAGAGGCTGCGCTGCGCAGTTGCACTCCGACGGCCCTTCTCTACATACTGCGCCGAGCAAGGAGACTCGTGCATCCGCTGCGATCCAAGGGACCAGCGCCGCGGTATACATAATGACGACTGAGTTTGGAGTCGCGTCTTCTACGGCACTGGAACTGCCCTGTACTGCTGCTTTTGGGTCGACAACTGCGACATGCCCGGCAGGGCAGGCCCGAAGATTACTAGTTGACGGCAGTTCAGTTGGAGAATTTGCAAACCGGCAAGATACAGCTGGAAAGGACACTACCGCATGATCTTGGGTCATGTAGAGGTCCGACGGTGGTGTGCACTCGAATGCTCGCTACGAGATGCGTCCGTAGGGGGGCTTTTAGTCGACGAAATAGGTTAATTTAAGCCGACAGAGGCCTGTCGTCGTGAAAAGGAGGAGCGTGAATATGAGTCCAGTCTTGATTGTGACCAGAGTGATCGAATTCATTATCGAGTTTGCGAATGTTAGCTTCGTTGCACGTCGGGATACTGGCTTGGACACAGGCTGATCGGCTTCTCTCTGACACGTTCCCAACGCGCTACAGGAACCGAACACCCGGTTGATCATTCATGTACTCGCACACGGACTGATTATGAAGAGCTGTTAAGTTGGTAACGAATTCACGTGATATGGATGCAGCCTGAGTGAAGTGTGCTTGTCGATGCCCAATGGAGCTGACTCCACCCCTCCCAGGCACCAGACCCAGCGCTCCCGCAGTGGCTTCCAGATTCGATCGCGGGGTGCAACCAGCCTTCAGACCCAACGTTAAGGTAGTTTGGGCCCTTTCAGCGTCGCGGATTTCATTATGACTGGCCCATCCCACAAGTTCTTTGCTTTAGACGGCCATGAGAGATTTAAGAGTCTCAGAGAGGACGCTGTGTCGGAAATGCTGATTTCAAGCATCAAGAAGTCGCAGGCGGCCTCCACGCCGGAGCAGGAGGAGGTCCTGCACAATTACGGATTACCCACATCGTGTGCAGCGCTATGCGATTACGCTCAACAGACAGTGGTATGCACAATCAACCCGTAGGCTCACACCTTTCTGTTGTTAATAACTACAGCATAATGAGCTCGGTATCTGGTTTGGATCCCTGGGGTTTAGAGTGAAGAACGCGACATCACCTTTGAGAAGGGCAGCACGGCTGGACGCAGGCTACACGCTCTGGCCAGAGAAAGGGAGCACAGGCGTATTGATACCTCTCTTTAACCAGCCGATGCCAGTAGTGTTCGAAGTCGACGATGGTTCGCCTGATGGCAAAAGGTTGCTCTATCTTGAACGATGGGAGCCCGAACTGGCCTTGCATCTTCATGAAAAGGGAATCAAGGTCTTAAACGGTAGCATTCGCTTCATGTATCTATATTACGAATACTCAACTGAGTAAAAATGAATTACTTCCGTTACATATGCGCGACTCCTCCCGTCTCTTAATGGTACTCCTAAGAGGCCGTGGATAGGTGCCCAGACACGCAGATGTCCACGAAGAGCAGGTCAAGGGCCAGGGCAATGCCCGCGAAGACGATTCATCACGAAGATATTACAGAAGCAAAGTTCACCAGCACGTCGCCAAACCAACATGATTGACAAATAGTTCAAGATTGGAGTTGTTCTCGTTCAAGCGACTCGCACGCTATGCCGCATGCTGAAAGCAGACAACCATTATCCGTCCCGTTCCGGTCCGTCCTGTTCAGTCCCAAACAATTGGAGCTCCTTTTCCTACACGTAATCTTGGCAAGTTGTTTTCAAGCTCCGACTCCTCTCCCGATTCCCAAGTTCCAGTCCCTAATCACGTAATTCTCCCTCCGGTTTGATGTACACACACGCTCTCGTCCTCCCGGGACCGGCGATGGCTGCTGCAGTTGTTCAAGCAAGGCTGAAGCTGGAAACGAAAAACAAAAAGACAAAAGAGAGTATGAAAAAAAAATAAGATGAGAGAATTCCTTAGCATGACGCTGCGGAGGTCGCATCTCGGGGGACCCCGCTCCGTAGATACCCGTTCGTTGGGTATCGATAGCAATGACAGTCAAACGTTGTGAAACGCAACGCCGTCCAAGCACATACTAGCAAAACGAGGGCCTCTCCAAAACAACACCCGTAGATCAGAAAAAAACGGGTAGTGAAGAAGGCCCAGGGGGGTATCTGAATGCATGTACAAGTCTTTCGTACAGTTCAGGAGAGCTCAAGGGGTCGCGGCTTCGTAAGCTGGAGGCGGTGGGTTCTCTGCTTCGTCCCACACGCCTTGCTGTTGACGGTTCTTTTCGTCGTAGACGCGGCGGGCAATCTCGCCTGCCATCTTCATGATCCAAGCTTGCTCAAGAATCACGGACGAGGTGTCAGAGCCGCTGGATGGGTACTCGCGGATAGGGGCAGCCTCGTTCTGGAAATCAGCGGCAGGCTTTTCCGGCCGTTTTTCCTGGGCTGAATCCGAAGACACGGCAGCAGCCTTCTGGTCTCTCAAAGAGGAAGCAGCCTGCTCCAGGTTTTTCTTGTACATCTCAGACATCAAATTCTGGCGCATGGATGAGGTGTCCCTGTGCGCCGGAGTGAAGCGGACCTTGGCGGATGCATCGGCAGCTCCGGCAGCTTGTGATTCGCCTTCCTCGGACATGGAGGTGGGTAGCACAGGCTCGGAGCAAGGCACGCTTACAGACGCAGCGTCTGATGTATTGTCCTCCGAAGCACCATCGGTGGAGACAGCTTCTGATCTCGACCGGCGAAGGTTAACAACTCGCGTCTTCTTCTTCCGGCCTGGTCGGGAGCGGTGGCCGGGTCCGTGAGACAAGCCTGCCGATGCCGAATTGTGGCTGACGAGCGACGGCCTTGAAGGGAAATAGCCATGTGCGGTGCTACCGGCGTCGGAGAAGGTGTAAGTGGTGCTGCCGCCATGGACCGAGTACGTCTTTGCATGACCGGGGGTGGCGAGGGCTGGCGTTGCAGATGCTGAGCGGTCCGTGTGGCCGGACCATGCACGAAACACAACGTCTTGGATGCCAGGTGTAAAGAGCGACAGCGTTCGGTGCGAGTCGGTCAGTGCAGCCAGGCGTAGCAGGTTCTTCTGAGAGAAGAGCGATTGCACCTCGCCGCCACCGTTGAGGCTGAGCTCCGACACAGCGTTGGCATCCAGAAGATTGCCGTGCGCGTCAACAGGATCCAGGGGCGGGCTGGCGAAAGGGTCAATGCCCTTCTCGTCGACGTCCTCCTGGGGTGTGTCTGTCCCCTTGTTTGCCTGATCGGGACACCAGAGTTCCAGGGACAATCGATGAATGATAGCGGGCAACTCTTCCATCATCAAGTTCCGAAGTTGCTGTTCAATGGTCCGTTGCAGGTAGTCGCGGACGAACTGAATCGAATCAAAGGTCGACGAGACCTTGAGAGACTCGAGAGGATCATTGCGGAAGACCAGGGTCAGGCCCTTTTGCTTGGAGAAGACCAGAATAATAAAGGCCGACAGCTTGATTTCTGACAATGTTATGGACAGCGGTATTGTGAGCCCTGAGGCCGCCGCGAGCGGCTGTGGAGAGGTGAAGGTCGGTTTGGAGTAGAGATAGGTGTTCAAGGGGTTTGCCTGTAATTCGCGACCCTTGTTAGTCTTGCAATATCCGGGTATTATGCCCCCGCAGAAAAACAATCAAGGAGCCATGCTTTCGAACGCGTATCCCTGGAAAGAGAAACGCGAAGAGCGCGCGGCATGAAGTGAGTCATATCGCAGGTTTGATTTGCAATGCGCCTGGCCAAGGAAGTCCGGCAGCGATGCAGATGGTTGCGAGGTGTGTAGCTGGAGCTGTGGCACAGTGCCGCGGCAGTTTGAGACCCCTTCAGAATGCGCAGAGCAGCTTCAGCGCATCAAACACTTGTATGACGGCTGAGTTATGCAACTTGAATCATCTGGGGCGGGTTCCGCGACGACAACTGGATTTCCTGTGGTGTAGTGTGGAAGTGGTGTGGGTGGTAGAAGGCATTCGGGCATTCTCGGAGCTGGTGGCAGGACACGACGAAGGCGAAAGAACGTACTTGGACACGCGTCTTGAGCGTCATGAAGGCATCGCCCGAATAGCACATCTTGAAAATGCCGCGAAAACGGTCCTCGGCGAGGTCGCCGATCTCGAGAATCTCCAGGTCGGGCGGCACGGTGCCCAGGTTGAACTCGTCGACGAGGATGTCGTCGACGATAATGGGCGGCTTGGGCGACTTGTTGAGCGCCTTGGTCAGGAGATGGCGCGCGCGACTGTAAAAGTCGGCGTCGGCCGTGAGCGGCGACCAGTTGAAGTTGAAGGCCATGTTAAATGGCAATCACTGTCGCGGGACCATGGGAGGTTGGCGTCGGGGGGGCGCGGATGGCCGCCGTGGTGAGCGAGGGAGCGCGGAGGAGGCAAGCTCTTGATGGAGAGAAAGTCTGCGCGAGCTCGGCAGACTCAGCGTCGATGTTAGATGCAGATCGATGGAGGTTCGGGACCCCGAGGCGGATGGGAGATTGCCTGGAGAGCAGGGAGCGAGGGCCGGGCAGTCGCGCGGAGATGACGCTATAATAAAATCTGCGGTGGTGTGTTGTGAGCTGACCTCGGGACTGATAATTGGAGCTGGGCCATTGCTAACAAATTTTCTGCCGCCGCGTCCCGCAGCCTCCCGCAGCGAGGGCAGCGCGGAGCCCGTCGCCCCGCAGAATGCGTTCCACAGGACCCGCGCCAGTCGCGTGAGAGCCTGCATCTGATCGTCCGCTGTGGGACTGGACAATGATGCGATTCGATGCGGCCGTGTCTTTGTGACCGTCCACAATCTGGAGAAGATACGAGTACCTACGCAAGGGCGGGGGTACGGGGCAGATTGTCTGTCCTTCAGCGACACACGCCACTCGGCAGTTTTCACTCAAAACATGGCTGTCAACGGGCCTGGTAGATACGCGTCCAGAGCTTCAGCAACCCCGCGTGCCATCATCTGGCGCCAGTTGGTTGCCACGAGGTGGTGTTGTGAGGGCTCATGTTTATATGGGCCGCTCGCGTGATGTGCCCCAGGCGTAAAGTTGGAGGATCAAAGCATCTGGTACGAAGTAGAGCTACGCCAACGACCCCACATTGATCCCTTGACCTGTACGTTCCGCCAGCTCGTCGTACAGAGGTTTCTGCATAATACTAGCAAGGCGCTGAACAGTGGAGGGATGCCCTGCGCCGAGCTCTATGATGCTGTTGTTGACATCTATCGGCAGCGGACGGCGCAGGATCTGTTTGTGGCGTTTGCGTTGTTCAGTGAGCCGGGCCTGCGGTGCAGCTAGCGCGAGGTGTAATGGATGTCGTGTGACATCACCAGAATCCGGGGCAACGAGCCTTACCAGGAGGCTCGATGCCTGCAACCTTGATTCCGGCACAGCGGCAAGTTTGCTCTTCCAGTCGCGCACAGCTTGCAAACCGAAGCCGCCGTGCACTGAGCGCAATACCCACGCCACGGTAGGTATAAGTGTCCTCGACAGCGTCAACCCATTAGCGCCATTGCTCTCGTCGCGTACCGTCGGCACGGCGTCTCGGTTCTCGCCATCGAGCGTCGCAATCTGCACCGTGGCCTGGACGCTCAGGGTTCGTAGCTGTCGGCGTTGGCTGTCCTTGGCCCCGAACTTCGAAGCTTTCCGCGTTGTTCTGGCCAGCCACTTGACACCCGGGCTTGCCCGACTGCTTGGTTTACTGAGCGCCGAGCACCGACGGGGGCGACGGTTTCTAAGTTCAGTGACATGGCCAGCCGACCCAGGACGCGGCAGCAGCCGCATCTGCGTCGGTGCGTCGACTCGGCGCGCCCAGTGCCTTTTGCATGCTGCCTTTGCAGGCCTTTGATGCCTTCGCATTAGGCAATCTGCTCTGCTCGAGGGTCGAGTCTCGTCGGGCGAACGGGCGACCAGTACGAGTAAAGAGGGCCCGCGGGGCCTGCCGGTAGCAATCAGTTAATGCGCGTGGATGGCAAGTGGGCAAACCACCACGCAAACGGCAACGCGACGCCACGTCCACGGTCGTGCCGTAACTCTTTTCTGTCATCTCTCTCGTCGTCCTCGAGCCCACCGCCGTGCTCGCGCTGCTGCCAGATGGTCACGTAAGGCTTCTCCGTCGCCTGCCACGCCGTACGGGCAGCCCTGGAAGCGGCCTCTGCTGCTGTGCTCCGTCGCCAGATGCCCGCCCTGCAGCCACCCTCCCGTCGGCACAGTTCCTTGCATCGGCCTGCAGGGCTGCTGCCTCCAATCATGGCCTTGCAGGTTGTGCCACCCCAACGCTCGGATGATTCTGCTTCCAATCATGGTCGCTCCGCCGAAGACATGTCCGATGAGGACATCTCCGTCCCCAGCCAAACCATCACTCCGATCCCAGGCGCCGTCGCCGGCGACGTCGATGATGGCGACCCGTGGGTAGCGCATCCTGACATGGCCATTCTCCAGGCTCTCGGCGCGGAGCCTGGCCTCAAGAGCCGCGGCGCCTTGCGCCCAAGTCGCCTGAGGAGGCTCCCCAGAGGTACAAGGCCTGTCAAGCTTGTCGGTGAGGGCGCCGCCAATGCCGTCTTCGAGTTCAAGGTCCCCCGGCGCAGCTGCAGCGACTCTGATTTCACAGGTTCGACCCCCTCTCTGTCCTCCGCAGCAGTTTCATCCCCCTGACACGGTCTAGGCGTTCTCCTAAGGGTTGCCAAAGTGCCCTCCCCCAACCATCCGCCGACATACAACTATCTCGGCCAGCAGGCCTTCTACCAGACCACCATTAAGCCGCTTCTGGGCACCCATGCGGTGCAGCAGGAGTTGGTCATTCTTCGCAAGTCCGGCATAGTCGATGAGCTAAACAAGTTTCTACTTGGCATCGATCATTCCCGCAAGCTCAAGTTCAGAGGTAGCTTCATCGGACAGACCGACTGGGGCTTTCTAGTCGAAGATATGCGACCGCAGGGTATGACCATGCCTCCAACTCTTGTCACCTATCCTTTTCTGGCGCTAAATCCCTTGAAAGATCCGGACGAGTGCGTTTTGATCGAGTTTAAGCCCAAATGGCTCTCGCAGTCACCCAGCGCCCCGGAGGCTGCCATTAGGTGTCGGCAGTGCGCCATGGAGCTGCGGAATCTCGTTAAAGATACGTCGGGGGACAGGGCACTGCCGGAAAAGAAGCCGTGTCCATTGGCTCTCGTCAATGAGGACGCCCCTTGGCAGACGAATTCGCCGTTTCGACTTGCTCCGCAACTTGTTGGCACCGCTGGCGAGGAGCACTTTCGAGAGGCGCTCAAGAGCATCGCCAACCATCGCGCAATCCACGAGTTAAAGGCTCAGCAAAACCTCCACGACAAGCTTGGGCCACTGCACGCGGAACGGTCGGATCCTTACTTCATCACTGCCATGACACTGCGGGACTGTACCTGTTTTGCCCAGATCCATCGGCGCAGGCAATCCGTCAAGATTCGCATGGGTGACTTTGACTGGAAGGATCCGGCACTCAAATTTGACCGCTGGCGTGGGGCCGAAGAGGATCTCATCAACGGTGGCTTCTATTCAGCCGCTTGGATCTTGTGCGGCGAATCCTACTACAATCCTCCAACTCTCTGCGCACTCGAGTTTGCATCGGGGAGACGCAGCAATCAGGCTCAAGTTCTGAACATGCAAGCGAAGAACGAGGCTAAGCTTACGACACGCGACGCAACTGCTGCGAGGGCAGAAACTGGGGTCAAGTTTTTCGACCACAAAACGGATGTGGCGAAATTGCAAGAGCTTCTGGAACCGTACAAGGCGGATTCTTCGAAAACACCCTCGAGCGGTCTCTTTGCTGATGTGTGTGATGGTTTCACAAACCCGCAGTGACAACTGAACCCGACGATTCCCGTCAATTCATTGCCTCATTTTGGTGACTTTCGTTTATTGCGACAGCCATTTCCACAGCTACCGGGATTTCCCCCTTTCTTTCTAGTTGAGCAGCATTGAATCGAGTTGAGCATTGGGAGGATGAGCGTCTTGCGATTTGAAGGGAAATGATAACTAAGAGATATACCCATGGGTGGCTGGGTCTTGATGCCCGTGGTGCTGGCGTTGGGAGGGACGGACGGCCGGCGACACCGGGTAACAGCACGGTGGTCGTCGCCATTTGCATTATCTTGACTTCTTATGGTCATGAACGCTGCATTATGAATGCTATTAGCTAATGCCGATTGGCAGGCTCTATATAGAACATCAAGTTTTGGAGGTTTCCAGCAAGCGTCAGTACATGCTGGTATCTGCAACGCCCTTTATACGCCAGACAGTGTGAAACTCAACAAACTGCCAGCCGTCAAGCCAGTGACAAGGAAGAGACCCATGAAGCCGCCCGTGGCCTCACGCTCCCCTTCGTCGACCCACTCTCCAGAAGCCATCATGAAGCTTGAACCCAACCATCCGTTTGTCAGCCCAAACAATACCTGAACGATGAAGAGGTAGAAGAAGTCACTGCGAACGACGGCGCCCCGGCCTCCGACGTTGCAGAGAAAGTAGAGGGGTATCTGAGCCGTGCGAGCAGCCGCGAGAAGGAAGAGCAGGAACGGCCGGTGCTTGAGAGAAAATGGCAGCATAGTAGCCATTCTGCCTCCCAAGTCGCCCAGGTTCCAGAAAAGGAAGGCCAGCGGGATGAAAGCCGCAGGACTGAAGAGGAGGCCTGAGTCTTCCTGCACGGAGTGGATCTTGGCCGTGAAGACAGGGTAGAACATGGTGACGGCAAAGGTGAGGGCTACACCAAGGGCCAGCCAGCGGAGCTTACGAAAGAGATTCCACAAGGACGTGACCTTGCGGGCGGCGCGCTCCGCATCCTCAATGCTCGCCGCGGACTCGGCCATGCGCTCAGCCATGCGACTCTCGAGGATGCGGTGATGCCGCCGAACCAAGGGTATGAAGGCAATGAGGGCGATCAGGGAAATGGCAACGGCGGCGAGGAAGTAGAGAAATGCAGAAGTCTCGCCTTCGCGGGCCGAGCCATCGGGGGAAGACGACTCATGCTCAGGCGGGAAGAGGAGGACGGTGACGACCTGCGCCACGGCCGGCAGCACTCCTGCCACGGCCTGGCCGGCCATGAGGGCCTGCATGTACTCGGGCCGGCCGAAGCTTGCGGCGAAGGCGAAGGCGCCATTCTGCAGGAGACCCGTGGCGCAGGCGGTGCTGGCAACCATGGCTAGCAGGAAGGCCAGGTATAGGCGCGGCCCGATGCCGAGGAAGACGGCGGTGGAGGAGGTGAGGAGGGCAAAGATGAGGCAGTTGATGATCAGGGCGAGGTTGATGCGGAAGGGGTACGAGGCGGCGCGCTGGATCTTGGTGAGGACAAGCATGGCGCCGAGGTTGGTGACGGTCGAGACGGTGAGGATGGCGGACTGGAAATTGGCGGCAGCCCAGGCGTCGCCAGCGAGACGCGAAGCAAAGTACGGCGCAGCGGCGAGGAACATGTTCCTAGAGCGCGCAGTTAGCCTGTGCAATAAAGGGAAATGATAGCAAGGGACAGCCAGGAGAGTAAATACCATGCCCATAGCATAGCCATGCCAAGGAAGCCAAAGATGGTGTAGTCAAGCCAAGAGAACGGCACGTCATCGCCATCGCTGGTGTCGAGGACAACGGAGCTCTCGAGGGCCGCGTGCTCGTCCTCGTCCTCGTCCTCGGCGCCGGTCAGAGGCTCATACTCGGGGCCAAAGGGTGGCGCGCCGCCCAGGGCTCTCCTCGCGCGGTCCATGATGCCCACCGGTAGCTCCGGTCGTGGAGATCCGAGGCGCCGTGTTCGGAATTCGGTCGTCTAGGTCGCTAAAGCACTCTCTGCCCTTCGACCTGGAGCCAGCACGGACGAAGATGGAAGCCGACGGGATACCTGTCCCAGGCTGTGCTGGAAGAAGTGGGCGCAGTTACGCCATGTGCAAGGGCGAGGACGACGTCGTTGGATATGCGCACGAGTGTGCCGCGCGTGATGGGTGGAGGGTGATGAGGCTGGAGCTGAGCTGTGGTGGTTGAAAGTGCCCTGTCGTGGTTGGTGGGAGTCGACGTCAGGTGCCCAACTGCCGACGCCAGCAGGATCCACCCGATGGTTGCCTTATCAGCGCGCTGTGCTTCATCTTGTGCGTGTGCGGAGCAATGGCATCTCTTGGCAGCTGAGGACGCTTCCTTGTGGTCATGTTGTATTAGGGTACGGTGGACGTAGTGATTGAACATGATGAGAACATGCATTGTTGTACAGCATATCCTCGGTGAAGCTTCATCGACCCGAATAACAGGGTAGAGTCTGCCTGAGCGCGTCACTCACTGTAGCAAGCTTGGAGCTCTCAACAGACGACACCATGACAGTGATAGCACCCCTAGATACAGGTTACGTCAAGTAAACGAACGTGAAGCTGTTTAGAAAGAAGAAGCAGCATGCGATTACTGTCATAGCACCATAATTGAACATTTCGCTTATTGCCAGTGATCCTTTGAGGCCGGGATCTTCTCCACAGAAAAGCTGAGGCATGACGGCGCGCCGCAAAAGGGACCGAACCCCCTTCGACCGCCAGCGACCCGGGGGACTGAGCTCGTGCAGCTTCTGGAATGCATGTAGGCATGGAACACGCTCGAGTTTCTTCCATTGATAGACAAGCTCGACAAGGTCTTTGCTGTCGACTATACGAGTACATATGGCACCACGACGCTGGGAATAGCGGAAGAAGTGGGCCCGGAGCGGCTCTCTCCTGATGCTGCGCCAGCGCTGTCCACCGAAGCAGCGAACAGGGCGTCATCAACCTCGACGCTCTGTGGACGAGCAGAGGCGCGAGCGGTGTTGAAAGCCGGCGAATCGTCTTCGTAATATCCATATCCAATCGCCTTGTCGCGCCGCCTCCAGACCCGGGTCGCCCCGATAGCGACCCCGCCGGAAAACGACCCCGCTCCCGCCCGCCAAACCCACGCCTACTGCATTTCGTAAGGGGCTTGCATGTTTTTCTCCTCGCGGAGCTGTAATTACGGCCGCAATAGCCGATTGAAGCCCAAGGCCGAGAATTCGACACTATGGCTACAGGTTGATCGACGCGTCGGTGCCTCGATTTGCAACCATGATAACTTCCCGCGGATGCCTTAGCCCCGCCGGGCAAGATGACCCGCGGGTCAGTACGGGCGGCCCATATTACATGTGAGAACGCCGACGGGCATTTTACAGTCATACGAGTAAATACCCGGCTCATAAAATCGGCACCAGCTTCCGGAAGGTCATCACGCCATCTCTCTCTTTCATCCAAAATAGCAGCGACGCGGGGCGGCAGACAGCCCGGTCGAGACCCGCTGTACATCTGGTTAGATCCATGCACGACGTGCCGTTGGCCGAGTTATAAGTCCACAGGGACCAACCACGGGAATGTAGCAAGACTACGAGATGACAGCAGCCAGCCGAAGCTACAAAGTGAATGACAGCCCGAGCTTGAGGCGCCGCCAGCCGCGTGACCCTGGTCACTATCGCCGCTTGATGTCTGTCAGGCTAACCTCGTATGTATGCACGCCAAGTACTGCATTCGTTGTTCCCAGCCGTCCTTCTACATACGGAATACCCCGAGTCCCCTGATTTTCTGGTAACATCGTAGAACCAACAGCATAGCTGTTCCCAACAGACTTACATGGGGCCAGTATACGTTGGCCAGGCACGAATTGGGGTGGGCACGACCCGCAGATGGAATTCCTTCGACGGAAGAGATCTTTAATAAACTAGCCACAATTCCGTGGACTTGCACTGTACAGCCGCATTGTCGTTGCCCATGCTGACGATGGAAGGTGTGAAACCCACATCGAGTGCAAGGCTGACGCTGCCTATGCGCCAGTCTTGCGATCGGTGCCATAAACAAAAGTTGCGCTGCACCCGGCCGGACAGCAGCGACGGTAGCGACAGCAGCAGCGCCGGCCCATGCCATCGATGCCTCCGCAAGTGCATTCCTTGCACCTACAGTTCCAGCTTGCCAAAGGGCCGACCCAGCATGTACCAAGCCGCCGGTCACTCTACGAATACGACGGTGACAACTAGCCCTGGCGATAACGACGGCTCATCAAACCCCCTCCTAACCGTCCCTCCAACGTCCTCTACGCCGCCAGTCACAAAGGATCTGTTGCAATACAAAGATTGCCAGCCGCCTTGGCCGTGGGCGGCAGGTTCGTCGAGTTGGGACGTCCCACAGAATGACGGGAGCGAACCGGAATCGGTGTTTTCATCGTCCTTATTCGATCTTATCGGGGCTGGGCTCGAAGACGATGTCGCTCATCCTACGCAACATGAAGGCTCGTCTAGTCCGTCCGCTCCTACCCAGAATTTGGCCAATCACCTTCAAAGGTCCGATGACGTTGACGAAGAAAACACCAACCAGCACATCGCCATCATCGCCGAACTGGCTCGCTTGAGCTCGCGGCTGGGTCAGCTTAGTCTTTCGCTCTGTCCGTTGCTTAGCTCAAGCTACGATACAACTAGACCCTTAGAATCAGCTCACCATCAGGATCAGGGCATCCGGCAACCTCTAATAGACGACACTTCCTTTGAGTCGATAGCGTCGTGGCTCACACATGGTAACCCGCGTTCCCCCCCTCCTCCCCATCCATCCGGGACGACAACGACAGGCACGTGCACTACTTTACGCCGCGTCTTCGCAGCATCTCATCAACTAATAAAAATTCTGCGTAATGTTCAAGCAAACCCAGGAACAGATACGACCTCGGTTACGGTCAACGCGGCAGCGATACTATCATCATCCAGCGAAATGCCGTACTTTGGAATAGCTCAGGGCCTGTCCTCGTCATCAACATCATCCTCGTCAAGCCAGGCATACACGCAATCCCGAGGCTCGTTCAGCCTCTGCAGCAATATCATCTGCCACATGCTAGTCTCCTGTCACACAACGCTTCTCAACGTCTATGCCGCGGTACTCGTCACTCTAGAACGGGAGACCGGTGTCGAAGCCCAAAGGGATTCTCAGGCGGTGCTGGGCGACATCCGGTGAGCAATCCAGGCTATCATCGTGCTCGCCTCGTATCCTCATACGCAGCACCTGATTGGCGCTAAATTTACTATCTGCAACATTTTCATGCCCACAAGAAAGATCTCTGCTAACGCCAAGCGTCGCTAGACTCGCCACGGTGATACAGCTCTGCACATATCTTATCGAACGTCAGCATCAAGCTATTGAACGGTGCTTAGCCTCCCAGCAACTTCAGTCTACCACGATACCAGTTGATCTAGCCGACATTGTGGGTGCTCTCCAGCCCGACCCGTTCGTTTCGGACAGTGCCACCAAGCAGGCGATGGAGAACCTAAAGACTGAGGTTCAGGAGCGGCTCATCCGGCTACAGCGATCGTTGTGCGCTTAAATTTCGTCGCTATTTGTTTCCCTTTGTGTGACATGGTGTCGCATCTTATGGGAGGTTGAAACTTTCTTTGAGGAAATATCGGCACAGGACTAGCCAGCAGGTGACGGCAAGAAAACTTAGGTTACGAACACGGTCACGATATTAGGCACGCCGTACTTATTAAGTCTAGTAACTCTAAGTACAGTCGTTGGGTTTTGAAGAAGAGACTGGAGCTGCTATGATGACAGCCGCCAGCATCTACTGCGCTAAGCCTACACGGGTTCTCCCTTTTGATGTGAAGGCGTCGACAAATAGAGATATCTGCATAGGAACGAGTGTTGCGCGAGGAACTTCTTCATTTCTACCGGTAATGTCTCCTCGACTGTATGCTGCAACTTGTAGCAATACACCATGAGGAGATCACCTCTATTTGTAGGTATGTGATTCTTCGTACACTGCGTAGTTTGGGTTTTTTTTGTTGTTGTTCCTTAGAATCTCATGGCGCGGTGTGAATGACGCTTAACACGCTGATTTCGTGTCACCTCGTCATGTTCGACAAGAAAAGTTCATCTGTCCTTTTCTTGAGCTGCCGGAAAGGGAGCCGACATTTCGCTTTGGACGGCGATCTTCTGTTATTCAGATCTTAGCGCCGTTGCATGACTGGTCCAGTCAGTGGGTACGGAGCCCTGGATGAAGCATAAGGTATGCAGGGGCTAAAGTTCCGCCGCTTGATCCGTACAATGGGTCCCGCCAGATCGCCGAAAATCGCAGCCGGCTTGTCTGTTGCTCCGCTACTGGGCCGGTACCAACATCGCGTTCGGCGATTTCAACATCGTTTCATTGGCTGATCCGGATAGTTATCATGCCGTCCGTCTCTAGTCGGGATGGTGGGCAGGAATTGTCTGAGTCTGATTGCCAGTACTTTTAAAGTCGGCACGTATATTTAGAGGAGTTCATCGTGCTAGAACGCCTTAAAAAGACAAATTCGTGACTCTCTTGCAAACACGAAATGGGTTCTACATTCAGCCGTGTTTGGCAGGCTTTCAATCCACCATGTGTGGAGAAGCGGGACGATGGCCTTATCAGATTTGGCATCCTCGGAGCGGCGGGCATCGCGTAAGTTCCCAGCCCCCAGACAGTAGACCTATATGTCCCGAAGACCTGACAGCACATAGCCCCATGGCAATAATAACCCCAGCCAAGTCCCATCCCGAAGTTATCGTCCAGGCCGTGGCTGCCCGTAAGCGCGAGAGAGCGGAAGCATTTGCGAAATCGCATGGCATCCTAGAAGTCAAGAACTCGTACCAGGGTAGGTCACCCATGCCGAGAGCTATCCAATTTGGTTGTAGGAAGTTGATTAACACATAATTTATTTTAAAGAAATTCTCGACGACCCGAATATCGATGCGGTGCTGGTGCCCCTACCAAACGGCCTTCATCTCGAGTGGGCTGTTCGTGCCCTTCGTGCTGGCAAGCATGTCCTTCTGGAAAAACCGTCTGTGTCCAATTCGGAGGAAGCCGAAATTCTCTTCAATCTGCCTGAATTGTCTCAAGGTGATAGGCCCATTCTCATGGAGGCCTGCCACAATCGTTTTCATCCATCCTGGATTCTCTTTCAATCCTTCATCGACCCCGAGGATGTGATTCACGTTGATACCGACTCGATGATTCCGTGGTGGGCCACCTCCAAAGACGATATTCACTTCAATTTCAATATTGCAGGTGGCTGCATCATGGCAATGGGCTGCTATAGCTTCGCGGCAATGCGTCGGGTTTTCGGCTCTGAGCCAGTCGAGTGTATCGAGTGCACTACCGAGCATTTCACTGATGGCGTTCATGACAAGTGCGACTGGGCCTTTAAGGCCAAGTTCCGCTTCCCTAACGGCGGCATTGGCGAGGCAGCGAGCACGCTGCGTGGCCAGACCGCTTGGAAGCCTTCGCACGTTCGTGTGAAGACCCGGCCAGTCCGTATTCTTGACTCAACACTCCCCGACACCCAGGAAAAGCTACGCGTCCGCGAGGTAACCCTTCATGGTTACATACAGGCCGTAGCCTGGCACCGGATCGATGTTTTTGATTTCTTCGAAATCCGAATTAAGGACAACGGCCAAATAACGAAGCAGTGGAACGAGAGTTTTTCTCGCAAGGCTTACTCCTTTACAGAAGCTAGCGGCGAATATCGCGACCTTCCTGGTGAAGCTTGGTGGATGTCGTATCGATATCAGCTAGAGGAGTTCGTAAACCGCATAAAAAACGGCAAGTCAAAGTTCTGGATTGACCACAGTGACTCGCTCAACAACATGAAGATGGTTGATATGGCTTATGAGAAGAGTGGCTTGGGGCCGAGGCCTTCTTCTGGGTTTAAATTCGAGTGACCTTTTGATGAGGGTGGGAAACATGACAGGTTGGCTCTGGATTGATGCCCTGGCTCATCTTCTTGGGTTCTCGGCGTGGGTCCGGACGCTGGTAACCTTGGATACTCGTCGTTGGATATCAGACCCTGGGAAAGTCAATGATGGATCAAGGGCAGAAGCCTTGTCCAGACTGCCATTGTCAGATTGCCGAAGTAGACGAACTTTGGTATCTCTTCATATCGTTGATTTTGATGGAAATTTTCCGCGCGGGATGTAAATTAGGCCCGTATTTCCCATAGGTTCTCATATCTCTATTTGCCCACACGAAGAATCTTCACCAGCAGACATGAGGTCCCATTAGCGTAGTAGATTGCTACAAGTAGCGCCTGCCGTAGCGCGTGGCAATTACAGCGAGCCTGCTCCACTGTAGCAGCCACCGCGACAATGTGGGTTGATGACGTCGTCATTGAAGCTCCCCGGGATGTCGTTAAACTGGCAGGAGCTTCTCACAGTGCCCGTCGTGCTTGGACCTGAGCACCTGTGGCTAGTACAGCGAAACGTCGACGAGACGACTATAAGCCTGCGACAAAGTCTCACCTGGCACCATCTCAAGATGTCGGCGTTCTTTAGACTTATGACGCGGCTTATTGCAGAGTCCCAAGACCCAATCCAGAGCCAATCAGAGGCCTGTCAGGTACTCCCGCAGTCGCCCCTGTACGGGCCCTGGGCTAGCTGCGGAGGGGCAACAATCGCGTGCCGCCTCGCCTGGCGTGACATAAGATAGGCGCGAGGTGAACGCCGCGACAACCGCCATCGTTGCTCAGACCATGGCCGTCTTCCTATCGACGAGGAGGCGTGTCTGACAGCGCTGGTGAAGGCAGCACCCTCGCGCGCGCAGTCCGCGAGTCGCCGAGACCATGCCTGAGCGAGGCTATTCGCGAGATCGAGACCACGATTCTCCACCACAGAGGACCCAGAGCAAGCGACAGAGCATTACGGAGCGCCTGCGCGGCACCTTCAACCAAGCTCGCAAGGAGACCACGGCTTCCATCCAGCGCCGCGCGTCCTCCGCCACCAGGCAGTCGCCCATTCCGCGCATCAGGGAATGGCTCGATACCTGCAACACCGAGCACGGGAACCACTGCAGCGGAGGCGAAGACTCCCATTTTCCAACATGGCGCCCGGTGTATCTTATCGACGCCGTCGAGCGGTGCCTGGTTCGCGCAAAACCTACAGATAGGTACATCGCCCTCAGCTATGTTTGCGGCGTCGTGCCCCGGCGGAATGCGCCCGATGCAGTTCCGCAGCTGCTCAGCACCAATGTCGACGCCTTCCAGCTCGGTCTACCAGACACGGACGTCCCGCGCACCATCCTCGATGCCATCTGGCTATCAAAGAAACTAGGCATCCGGCATGTCTGGGTCGACAGGTTCTGCATCGTCCAGGACGATGAACAGGACAAGGCAGATCACATTCAACACATGGCCTACGTTTTTTCCAACGCGTACCTCACCATCGTTGCAGCCCATGGAGACGTCAATACGGGACTTCTCCCCCTGGATCCGCGACGGCCAATCCGAGGCGGTCGGGCGGGCGTCAAGGATCAAAACGACCTCTTGCTAACTTCCAAGTGGAATACGCGAGGGTGGACGCTCCAGGAGCTCCTATACTCGCGACGCGCAGTCTTCTTCTTTGAAGACGTGGTCACCTGGGAGTGCCACTGCGATGTCTGGCAGGGTGCAGCAGGAGGCATTATGAAGACGATTCGCGGGAAACGGCATGAGTGCGACAATCGCATATCCTCCTCCGCTTTCGCCTTCCAGCACTCGCCGTGGCCCGACCTCGACGAGTACGCGCGCATCGCCATGGACTACAGCTCTCGGAGGGTGACATTTGTCGACGACACGCTCTTGGCGTTTTCGGGAATCACCCACGTCCTCTCCCACGTATTCGCGGGCGGCTTTGCCTTCGGGATGCCGCTGATGTTCCTGGACGTCGCCCTTCTCTGGAGACCGCAGGCCACAATTCGGCGGAGAGCGTTATCGCGACCGCCATTCCTTCCGTCTTGGTCGTGGATGGGCTGGTGGTTCGACGGCATTCCCGTTGACCTTACCCTGTGGAGAGCAGCAGCAGACTATGTGGAGGACACAAGGGCTACAAGCAAAAGGCAGAGCTCTGAACGGTTCCAGCCTACACACTCCTTCAGAATCAAGCCCACATTGACGTGGTCACTTACTGATAGAGCGGCCTTGGTTCCTGTGGCGAACACGGGCTTGCAACATCGGGACCTAAGGTCACGCAAAAACTCTGACCAACCGCTGCCGCCAGGATGGTCGCGAACAGGCTCCCACTTCAAGCACGATAGCGATTCCCTCACGATCTTCAAGTATCCGGTCCCTGTAGAGGATCCCCCAGAGGATGGTGACTACGCCCCACGACACAGTGAGCCACCGATCCCGGGGCCACTGCTCTCGTTCAAAACCACATCTGGATTCTTCGACGTCGACTACGCAATTTCGATGAATCCCAAGGATAAGTCATGCCCGCCGATCGCGGTGGGCAACATCTGGGACAGGTCAGACAGGTGGATCGGCGAGTTCAGAGCGCACGACGGATGGCTTGGTGTGCAGTCGTCCAATTACGACGGCGAGGAAAAGCTGGAATTCATCGCCATTTCAACGGCCATGGAGCGCAGAGGCTCCTACGTCTTCAGCCTGGAAAGGTTCGAGGAGAATATGGATTCGCAGGAGATCATCGACATTGTGAATGTGCTGTGGATCGAGAGGATCGCAGGCGTGGCGTACAGGAGAGGTATTGGTCACATTTTGCAGAGCGCGTGGGATGCTCAGGCACACGACGAGGTTGATATCTTGCTTGGATGAGCGGTCGTGTCTTTGTGTGGACAGACTAGATTCGAGTCCTTTCCCGTACGAAAACCTTCCTATTGTGCTAGACGCTTATCAATCTCAAAGTTCTTGTTACCTATCTTGTGCTGGGCCATGCGCGTTATCAAGAATATGCAGTATTGCCACCAGGGCTACTTCTTTGCCGCTGAATCAGATATGCTCTCTCGTGACTCAAGCCTCCGGTCTTTCACCTTTTTACTCTACTCTGTCCTTTTCCATGATCTAACACCCTTCATTGTCAATCATTCTTACTTACACGCCTACTGGAGAGCCTTGACGGCAACCGCAATGTGGCTTTTCGCGGAGGAAGCCAGCCTCTCCGTCTCGGAGCTCAGCTTCAGCCACACATTGTCTTGCTGGGCATTGTCGTCAGGCGCGGAGGCCGTCGTCTTGGCCCGCATCTCGCTCAGCGCCTGGAAGCCTCCTCGGACGCTGTCGGCCTCGTAACCCTTGGCGCGCAGCACACTCGTTGCCACGCGGGCACTGTCTCCATCGTAGCAGAGTAGGAGGATGCGCTTCCCGTCAATAAGTGCCTGGAGGTCCTGGTTCGGGGACTTGAACGTGTCCTCGAGTCGCTGCCACAGCTGTTTCAAGATCTCGGGGTTCGAGAAGGGATTCGGGGTGCCGTGGTGGACAAATGGCACGTTGATCGACCCTGGCAGGCGGAATTGATCAAAGTCGACTGCTTGGCGGAGGTCGATGATCGCCGTGTTTGGTTTGGACTGAATAAGGCCCTCCAGCTCAGGGTTTGCATGGCTGGCCAGCGTCGGGGTGAGCCTGAGCCAGTCGTCGATCATGGCCTTGTCTATTCCGAAGAAGTCGTTAAGAGCGTCCGATGCGTCTCTCTCCCACTTCTCATCATATCGGTAGAGGTCAACGCCTAGGAGTTCCTGTGGCCGGGAATGTCAGCCAGCCAATTCACTTTGGGTTGCACTACTGTCGAAGGCGGAGCATACCTCGTTGTTGATGGGAGAAAAGTACGACGCGTCCAACTTGTCAAAATACTCGCCAATGTACTGATAGGGCAGATCGCAGCAGAGGAACGCGCAGTGGATCTCGCCGTCAGGCCCAGCCAGTTCCGCCAAGGTTCCCTCGGCCTTACGCTTCTCAATGTACTGGAACAAGCCTTGCAGGTTGAATCCTGATGAGGGTCCGCATACGATGCCTTCTCGTATCAGGGACAGCGAGAGTGAGTATGAGTCGTGTGAGCCGACATGCTCAATGTGGTCGACAGCCGTCCTCCAGGGGAACTCGACTGGTGCGAGAAGGGCATATGATCGAGGTCCCGGAACGCGGTCTCCAGGTGCCGTGCATACTCCGAGACGGAACACCGACGGCTTGGCCTCTTTAAAGTACGTGCCAAGACCAGTCATTGTCCCTGAGAGTTTTCCGTTAGCTGACAGCCATGTCAATACCTGAGTTCTGTACTACTCACCCGAGGTACCCATCCCGGCACAAATCACATTGATCTCGGGCAGTTGCCTCAAAATCTGCGGCCCAGTCCACTTGACATGGGACTTCCAGTTCTAGAGCATCGTTAAAACGAGTCCCGCCGAAGAAGCTTGTTTCTGCTTACATTGTCGTTCTCATACTGATTCGGGTTAATGGCCGACTCGGACTCCATCGCCATTCTCTGGGCAGCCCGGATGCCACCGCGTTCATCAAGAGGTTCTGGCTGGGATGGGCCTCCAAAGAGTGTTCTACAACGGTGTCAGCAAAATAACTGATGTTGCGGATTGCAATGGCTGCTGCACTGACATGTTGATGCCAAAGAGCTGCATGAGTCGGATCTTGGCCAGGCTGGTCTTGTTGCTCAGGAAAGCTCTGACATCGGGGAGGCCGTAATAGGCACGAGCTATCAGTGACATGGAGAGCACAGTCGATCCCGAGCTGTACTCGACAATCGTCTGCGTCTTTCCTGGGACGACACTGTTCCCGAGGAGGTTCAGAGCTACGTAGGTATTGTCAATATTGTTTGTGCCTGCGCAGTGTTGCGGGAGAGGTGCGTCACCAACCTGGCATGGACTTGACGTTGTTGGCCGGATGCATCGACATCATTTTGGCATATATACGCACGCCATCCTGGCGATATGGGTTGAGGCAGTCTGGGATCTCAACCAGGGGCAGGGGCGGCGAGGACTCGGGGTCAAAGTATTGACGAACAGAGTCCGGCCCCTTGTAGACGTTGAGGTGGTTTTCTTTAGCCATGATGAGGAATGTCCTGCAACTCTTGGGATATAGATAAGGAGGAAAGTCGGGCAAGAACAGGAGCTTTATATGCAACGCTGTTGGCTTTGCAAGTTTTGACAACAGTTGGACCGTCCTCGAACAAGGGCGACCCGGACAAGAGACAACGACACCTCAGTGGGTCAACACCCTTTATCCTATGTAAACAAGGAAGCGCTCGGAGGATGAACACATGTCACACCACGCTGTCAGAGAATTTGCTGCTCGGCTTTTGCAGCTTAGAAGTGGCTCTTGCACGATGGGGTGTCGCATTACGCACAACGACCTCGTAACTCCTATCCCAATCAGAGTGACGATTTTCGCAACCGGTCCCCGCCAAGCGCCTGGATCTTCGTCATATTACATTACTAGAATAGAAGGTCGTCTAGCCAAACACTGGAGGGCGTGGCGGCGAATATGGCTCTTGATGAGCTCTTTGTGCCTCGTGCATGCTCCCCCTGGTTGCAGGGCTGGTAGACAGTGACTTGCGTGGCGCGCAGTCTTGCTAGTCGGGTCAGCAGCCGATCCCTCGGCGATGACTGCATGGTACGAAAGTGCAGAGGCAGTTCGAGCGCGTTTTGCCGGTACTCGGGTGGCGCTCTCAAGGTTCGTCGGCGGTTCTGTCGAAACAGCCGACGACGAGAATCGGGTACTCGCCAGGGACCATCAAGGTCTCGAAGTCGTCGAGAAGGCATGGGGCGCAGCTACGTGAACCTGGATTGCTACGGTCATGCATGTGCTCCGCAGGAAGCTATGTACGAGGTATGTCTAGACGAGGCCATGACGAAGCTCGCGGAGAGACACCCTGATAACCCCGTGGCCCATGGAGCCCCTGTGGGCCAGCTCGCCAAACGACCCAAGCCATGCCGGCAATCGTTGTGTGGAGTAGCGCGGACTACGGAAGAGGCTTGCGGCTAATAAGTGAAAGAAGCAAGCTAAAACGCTAGTCCAGCAGAGCACGTCCCGAGACACTTGCACATCGATATGGCACTTCTCAAATCTTCTCAAACGCTCTCAGAGGCAGTAACGGCGTGCTGTTCCTCCGCAGCGCGACCCAGCCCAGCAAACCCTCAGCTGTGCAAAGAACTACTGTACCTAATAAGCAACTAGGGCAGGCCCTCGCAGCCGCAGCGTTGCAATTCGCTTACGACAAGGCTGCAAGCTGACCTGCAAGCACGGCACGGAGGAGTGATCCTTCAATACCTAAGCCAAGTCAGTAGAGTAGAGAAATACGCACAGCTCCACTGAGTCCGCGCCTTACGTACAAAGTATATTCAGTTTAAGCTTCTTTCGCGGCTCATCCGGAGTCAGCAGCGTCAGCCAGGTCCTCACGCACGCCCTCCTGCGCCATGGCTCCAGACCAAGACGGGTCGCCGTCAGAATCGTAAGAGGCGCGCGGCGAATTTCCATGGCGAAATACGACCCCTACCTTACGCACCAGGCCCGTTTGTCCGCCCAGCCCACGTCCGGCAAGTGACTTTGCAAACGGGGCCCGGGCATGGGTCTGAATGGTCTCTCTTGCCGGGGACCATCCCGGTGCACGGAGCCCGAGGTCGTCCAGGTTCGCGCCGCAGATTTAGCTCCGGAGGAAAGTCGAGTTATCTGATTCAGAGTCGGCCTCTTCCCATCGTGGCGTACTGCTCCCACTGCTTCCACTTCCGAACACTGACGTGCAGCACGTCTGCTTTGAGGGCTTTGGGCATTCCTTCAAACGGCGGGCCGTTGGACGCGATCAACCTCATCGTGCTGCTTCTGCAACATCATGGAAAAGAACACCAGCACTACCCAGGGGGCGCTCGTGCCTGCCGATGTGGGCGCCGTCCCAAACGCCGCCCAGAACGCCGGCGGCGACAGCAACTCTGAGAGCAGCAAAGCGCATCAGTTCAACGAGCAGACCAACTATGTTCCCGTGCGAACAATCATCACGGTGAGTAAGCTCCTTGATGGTCTAGCGGCCGCTGGTCTGACTCTCTCAGATCTTTCTTGCTTGTGCAAGTGTCGATCTGCTGGCTTTGATGGACCAGACCACACTTGCCGCCAGTTTGTACATCATTGGAAATGCATTGGGGTCCACGGATCAAGTGTCTTGGATAGCCGGCGGATATTTCATGTAGGTTCGCGTCCGTGGTGGCGAAACAACCACATGCTCACGAAACCGCTTCAGCACGTCCACCGTCGGGCAGCTTGTGTACGGGCGCCTCTCCGACATCTGGTCCCGCAAGGTTATCTTGCTCGTCGGGCTTGCCATTTTTTTCATCGGTTCCCTGGCGTCTTCGCTTTCGCAGTCTGTCATGCAACTCACAATCTTTCGCGCCTTCACTGGCATTGGCGGCGGCGGTTTGATGACCGTCGCCCAGCTGATTGTCAGCGACGTCGTTCCACTACGAGAGCGCGGCAAGTACCAGGGTATCCTCGTTTGTCTCCCCTACACGCCGGTTCTCGAATTCATCGCTCACACTCTTCTAGGGTGCAGTCGTCGCCATTGCGAATGGTATTGGGCCAGTCATTGGCGGTGCCCTGGCGTCCAAGTCGGCGGATTCGTGGCGCTGGATATTCCGCATGAACTTGCCGCTGACCCTGCTGACGACTTTCTGCGTGCTGTTTTTCATGCCGTTGAAGTCGGTTCAGGGAAGTTGGAAACTGTAAGTCGCCTTATCATCGCCTCCGTGAGTCGCATCATGGTGTGTCCTAACCGGTGCCAGGAAACTCAAAGCCGTCGATTTCCTGGGAATGTTTCTGGCTTTTGCCGGAATGACAGTGGTTATCCTAGGCCTGACGTGGGGAGGACGTGAACACCCATGGGAATCGGCTCACGTCATTGCCACCTTGGTCGTCGGAACGGTCGTATCCGTTGCCTTTGTCTTGTGGCAGTGGAAGGGCCCGCGATATCCTCTGGTGCCTCGTATGTCTTCCCAGGCCACTTGCTGACGGCCGGCCCGACATTTACTAACATCCGTCCAGTTCACATCTTCAAGTCCAAAATCGTCAACGGCGCATGTCTAACCATGGCCATCAACGGCTGGAACTTCGTCATGCAGGTGTACTACGTGCCGTCTTTCTACCAACTTGTGTATGGATACTCGGCCACAAAGGCGGGCGCCATGCTGCTGCCCATCACAATCGTCCAGACGCTAAGCAGTACCCTTTCGGGGCTCGTAGTCCACTGGGTTGGTCGCTACCGTGAATGCATCCTCTTTGGATGGGTGTGCTGGGCGATTGGGCTGGGATTGATGTCGACTCTGGACGAAAGCACTGGCATAGACAAACAGATCGGTTATGCGCTTCTCATCGGAGTGGGCGTTGGTAATACACTCCAGCCGTAAGCAACTCTCCGTGACCGGCTTCGATATGAGTTTCGCTAACTCGATTCAAGAGCTCTAATCGCAACCCAAGCGGGCGTGGAGAGAAGAGACATGGCAGTTGTCACCTCTTTCCGAAAGTGAGTTGCCGCTGGAAGCTCTTCGAGGAGAAATCGTCTAACGGCATTGTTGCAGCTTCGTCCGCAATTTAGGATCAACGCTTGGATTGGCCGTCTCCGGGACTATTCTGTGAGACTTCACCGAGTTTACGTGGACTGCAACAACTTAAACTGACTGTAGCTGTCCTCTAGGAACAACATTCTCGCGCATGACTTATCGGCGTTGGATCTCGACGAAGCAGCATCAAAGACTCTCTTGAGCAACCCACAAAAATATCTGGAGACAGTGTCTGCAGGAGAGGCTCAGCGCATTCGGGGCATTCTCATTCCGGCGTACAGACAAGGATTCCGGGTCATCTTCTATGTCGGGGCATCATTGGCCAGCCTCGCCTTTGTGCTCGCATTGGTATTGATGCCCCAAGTCGAGCTATCGAGGCCTGATGACGAAAAGTTGAAGGAGGAGGGGCGCAAAGCAGAGGAGGAGAAGCGCAATAAGAAAAGCTCAGCGTAGGGCGTAGGATCGTATGACTGTCGATTCCAACAGTGACGAGGGTTCAACACGCGTTGATTATCTGGAGAAGACGAGCGTGGCCACAGGGTCGTCGAGTGGCAGCTCCATGATAAGTACATTTCGTTAGGTGGGCTACGGAATACACAAAATGGGGCGTGGTTGAATATAGACAGGAGCGGTGGCACTGCATTGATGAGTGTCGAAGATTGTAGAGTAATAGAATGCCATATAGTGGCGGGTTTTGCATAATTCAAGTCGTGCGACATGCGTCGCTTCTAATGGGTTGATGGAGACGAGTCAGATCGAAGCTGCATCGCTGCGTCACTTTTTCAAAGCTCTGCCCCACCACGACTCTCAAGAGCCAAGCTTGCTCCCCTCAACACCAACAAGCGGACGGTCACAACCACATACGGCAGCTGTCGATTGCTGCTGAGAGACACAAAATGACGCGATTCCGGCCGTGCATAGATCTGCACGCCGGGCAGGTCAAGCAGATTGTGGGCGGCACCCTCGACAGCACCTCGTCGGCGCTGCAGACCAACTATGTATCTCAGCACCCAGCGGCATTCTACGCCAAGCTATACAGGGACAACGCTCTCGAGGGCGCGCATGTCATCATGCTTGGCCCGGGCAACAATGAGTCTGCCAAGCAGGCTCTGCAGACGTGGCCCGAGAAGCTGCAGGTCGGCGGCGGCATCAACGATAAGAACGCGAAGGAGTGGTTGGAAGCTGGAGCGTCAAAGGTGGGCGAGAATTCTGATCATGCGGGACGATGAGATCCACTTCGGAGAAACTGATCTCGACAGGTCATCATCACCTCGTATCTCTTTCCCGAGGGCCGCTTCAGTCAGCCCCGGCTCGACGCGGTGCTCCAGGCTCTGGGCGGCGACAAGAGCAGGCTGGTCATCGACCTCAGCTGCCGCCGCCGCGGAGAGGACAGCTGGTTCGTCGCCATGAATAAGTGGCAGACGATTACGGACATGCAAGTAGACCAAGGTGAGTGCCACTTCCTCGAGCTTCTTTCAGGTTCAGGGTAGCTCGGCCTGACACGCTTCAGCCTCGATCAAGGCACTGGAGCCGTACTGCTCCGAGTTCCTTATTCACGCAGCCGACAACGAGGGGCTGCAAAAGGGCATCGACGAGAAACTGGTGGAGAAGCTGGCACAGTGGTGTTCTATTCCTGTGACCTACGCCGGTGGAGGCAGGCATCTGGAGGACCTGGAGCTCGTGAAGCGGATCAGCGGGGGCAAGGTAGATCTCACGATTGGGAGCGCTCTGGACTGCTTCGGTGGGTCGGGTGTCAGATTCGACGAGTGCGTGGAGTGGAATGCCAGGCAGAGCTCTTGATCGTGTTACGATGTTACGAAAATGAGAGGGATGTGGAAGCAGAGCTTATGCCTCAGTCGGAGTGCACGCCGATCCTCGCAGATGCCACACGCAGGGCGCTAGTTACGCTACAGCTCCTTGTGAGAGCTTCAGCCACACTTGATACACACTTTGCAGGAAGAGCATTGGGAAAGTCGGAAAGATCATGGTGTATGGGAAGCCTCTGGTGAAGCATATGACAAGCAGCCGTCTCCGCCGTGTCGTCTTATAGGCAGCACGTGTACACACATTGCCGTGGGAACACAACACAACAAGAGCCCGCTGCAACAGAGGGGTTCGCATAAGCATACGCAAGCAGGTCAGACTTTAGGTTAATGAGCAGCGATTGGGCAACGGGACTCGGCTGGACTCGATCCCCAGCAAGACTCGGAAAGTCGGTGGGTAAGAACAGAGAGAGACCGGGGGGTTGAGGCTCAGCCAACCCAGGGCTCAACACATGCCGCAAGGGCAGGGCCAATCAGCGCACGCAGCTCGCCATTGTCGTATCTGCCGTAGCACAATGATGTGCTCGTAAAGCATATGTCCGCAGCCGCCTGCAAGTCATCGTGGATACGCCCATTGTTTTCCGCCCTCAGAGCGTCTCAGACCCCGGTCGGCTGCCATGGCGACTCCAGCGGCGATGGCGCTAGGCCGCCCGTTTTTAGAGGCTTCCTTGGCCGAGGCTGCAGCGGGCCATAGCGGGCAGGCGGGGTACCCGGTTGCGCTGCGTCGCAGGCAGATTAGCGCCGCGGGCAGCTACAGTTGCCAGGGCAACGTGCGCCGGCGACGCCATGGTGTTTATTTTCCACAGACCAATCACGCCCGGCGCGGGAGTCACCCTCGCTGCGTTCCTTAAACGCTGCACGCTCACCCTCGCCAACGCTGCCGGCCCAGCTCTGCTCCCCATACGCCCCGTTCGCCGCGTTGTCCATCTCACCTCCATCGTCGTCTGTGCCTGATCGGACGCAACGGTCGCCGTTTGGGCCTGGCTTCGACGTCCATCTCTTGCCGTTCCTTGCCCGTTGTCGAAAGCCGCGCGTGGTCGCACTCTGTGTCGATTGCGGGCAGCTCAACCCAACGCACGCCGAGTAGCCTTTCCTTGCCACTGGCGCTCTTTGCGATCCGGACTTCTGCGAGACATCGATCCGCAGCAGCATTCCTTCGTATCGCACCTCATTCGTTCAGCTGAGCTGGCCGCGTGTCTATGCGTTCCAGCCTGGCCTAGCTCCTCCGCCCGAACAATCAACAGAGGTTACAATGGCCTCAGAACCGGTATGACGAATCTCACTTGCCACCTCCCTTTTCACGAATGAAGTCTCTGACGCAACCATCCCGCACTGCCAGGTGCATCCTTTACGCATCGCCAAAAGCACACCAAGCTCATCGCCATCGAAAATGGCCAACAGCTTGCCCCGTCCGCTCTCGGAGATTTCCCCAACGGAGAGACGGCGCAACTCGCCCAGCTGGCGACAGTACACGCCAACAAAGGTTAGTGGAATGCCCGCGCACAGCACGTAAACTTCGCCGTGCTGATCCCAATGCTGCAGAAGGCAGCCTTGCCCGGCAACGACTCCTCCCCATTCCAGTCCTCTCCCCTCGACTCTGCCACCTCTCCTCGTCTCTTTTGGCAGAACCGCAACGCAGAGAACATGCTCTATGGAGGGCGCTCCGGGGACCCATCGCCAACCCGTCGGTCTTCCATAGAGCGTCTCCAGAAAGCTTCCCGCGTCAGGAACAGCAACATCCTGGCACTCGAGCAGAAGCAGGAATATGACCCGACTCGGGTTCCTCACATCGAGAGACCCCTCGCGAAGGTCCAAGGAAACTCCTTTACGTCGTCGTCTAGCTCTGGTGAGCTACGGTCCTTCGACTCCGAACAGGGAAGCTTCGACACCAAGTCGAGCCCCTCCATGATGAGCCCCTCGAGGATTTCACCGACGCTGTCTGCCGCGGTGCAGAGCGCGCCCAGGGCACCCAGCAAGGACCAGGCCTCCCCAACCAAATCCTCCCTGTCCCCAAGCAAGTACGCCAAGGGCACGTTTGATCCCGAGGCAGGAACATGGTCTGGCGATTCGTCACTCAACGAGCACGAGCTCCCCGAAGGCCGCTTTCTCCATCGCCATCCCAAGAGCGTCACCTTTGATGCCGGCGCACCTCAGATCAACGAATATGAGGTGGCAACGCCAGATATGTCATCGATCGGTACCAATTCGCGCGAGGGCAGTTACGAGTCTATCGATGACGAGGATGATGGAGACATCATGTATGATCCTGGCCATGTGGAAGTCGGGGACGAAAGCTTCGATGCGTCTCTCGAGGACACAGACAAGACCCCGGTGGTCGGTCCCGATGATTGGCGAGGAGACAGCCCTATGATCCATCATGGAGGAAATCCAGGACAATTTGAGGGCAGCCCAATGCCCGAGAGTATCCCATCTAGGGTTGGCTCGGGTCGCCCATCCCATCAGCGCACGGATTCCACCAACTCAAATGGTGACCATCGCCCTCTGCCGCCGCTCCCAGGTCTGGACCACGCTATCGTTCAGTCCACGGGCTCAGAGCCGGCCTCTCCAGGGCTGTCCGCGACCGCGGAAAGGATGCTCGGCGGTTCTCAAAGAAGCTTGCCAGTCCCCCCTCCCGCCTCAGCCAGCAAGTTGGACATTCAGAACTTTGGCAATGGCAAGATGACGCTGGAGGAGCGTCTGAAGCTTATGATGCTGTCAGATGATAACAGCGGGAAGTCTGCCGCGGAGCAGCAGCGCGAGCGCCGCCTTAGAAGAGGCGATCGCCGTGATCGAGGTGACACCCCCCAGTCTGAGCCAGAATCAACACAGGACCTGGAGGCTTTGGAGGAGGACGACGCCGTCGGCGACATATCGCTGTTGGACGATTACGAAATGCCTTCGCGTATATCGCGAGAGTCCATCATGCGGAGGGTAAACGGCAATGCTGCGCTGGAGAAGGACTCCGAGTATCGTTTCTCCTCTCCTGCCGCTGCTTCGACGTCCCAGCGCGGCCTTGAGAGTAGACGAGATATTATTCTCGATCCTGATATCCCACTTCCTTCCACCGAGGACACAATTTTCGAGGACCCCAACGAAATGTCCGACCAGGAAGACAGTGTCATCATCACAAGATCTCCTGAAGACGAAGAAGACGATGTTCTTGACATGTATGGCGACATGGACAACGGCGAGGAGGCTCCGCAACAGTCTGACGGAAATGACGATGGCAGCCAATACTCCGATGCTGAGTCGGCTCGGGAGAGGTCACGCAGCAAAGATATCGATGCCGGAGCGACAACGCCACGTGCCAGCTCGCCCGCTCAATTCTTGAGCCTCGAGGGCCCCATTCCTGACCTGGCGCCTGTTGCCCCTCCCTCAGCCATGTCTCAAACTGCGACTGAATCGGGAGAAGGGAAGGATCATGCCAGCGAAGCTGCCGCTGCTTCTATCCCGCGACCATGCACTCCCGAGAGACGCATGTCAAAGCCAGAGTACGACGGGTCTGGCTGGGGAGAACCTGAGGACGAGTACATCGACGATGAGCCCGGAACGCCGGATTCTGTCATCCACCACCCCATGCTTTCAGACGAGGAGGAGGCCCGGGTCTCGCCGCCAGTGATCCCTGAGCGAGTGGCGACCGTCAAATCCGCCGCCGGGTCCAAGTTGAAGACTCGAGTGTCCAACACTCCCTCTGACCTGGCTGCGATGAGAGAGGCTCGCAGACATGTCAGTCACGAGGTCCCAACCGTTCCTCCGATCCCAGAGAAGCACCGTAATCGTATTTCGCGCGACTTTACCATGGACGAAACCCTCGAGGAGCGCATCCCACGCCAGCCCAGCTTCCACAACAGAAGCCTGACTTTGGATTTCGACATGGGCCTGAGCCTCGATCAGGACTTTGAGAGGGTCATAGAGGCACAAAAGGTTAATGCTTACCATTTCTCCCCCGATGCATCACTCGATGCCTGCAAAACTCCTGCCAGACAAGCGTCCAGAGAAATTCATGCTAACGTAACTTGTCGTCCTCAGCGCGGCTATCTCATGCGTCAGAACACCAAGGTCGTCACGGCCAGCGACAAAGACGGAGACACAACTTGGAAGACCCGGTCGGCCAACAACTCCCCTGTTAAACAAGACCGACCACAATCGTGGGTCGTCGAGCCTTGGGACGGGCGGCCTCGCCAGAGAAGCTATCGGAAGCGCCCTGTAACCAACGGCCCAGTTCCTCCCCTGCCTGGTCAGGAGAGCAATGTTGCAGCTACCACCCACGCAGTTGACGAGGACACTCAGTCTGAAGCTGCCACGATAGACAGCGGCGAGAGGGGTCGCCTTTTCGTCAAAGTAATGGGTGTTAAGGACTTGGATTTGCCTCTCCCAAAGAGTAAGTTCTCCCGTTGTGTAAGGGTGGGTCCCTTCTCTAACAGACTCAGATGAACGGACTTGGTTCAGCCTCACTCTGGATAACGGAGTCCACTGCGTTACCACGGCTTGGCTCGAGCTTGCTCGAAACGCGCCCATAGGCCAAGAGTTTGAACTCGTCGTCCCGAACGACCTTGAATTCCAGCTCACTCTCAACGTCAAGCTCGAGAAGCCGGCACACTTGACCCGACCGATTGCAGCCAAGCTTAGCAAGCCGAAGACTTCCACATTCAGCCGAGTGTTTGCATCGCCCAAGAAGCGCAAGGAGTTGGAAATGCGCCATAAGGCCGAGGAAGAGCGCTTTGCCCAGCAGCAGAGAGAGGCACTTGCCCGGCGAAACAACGCACCTTCCGGCTACGAGCTCTTGTCGCCTCTTGCGGCAGAAGACGGCAGCTTCGCTCGCGCTTACGTCTGCCTTAAGGAGCACGAGAGCCGATGCTTCGGTCGTCCATATATGGCTGAGGTGGCCTGCTTCAACGAATGGGCAACGGAAGAGGAGAGCTTTGCCTCAAGTGTCAAGAGCAAGCGCGGCAACACGTCTGTCGTCAGACGAGCGCCCTACAAGATCGGAAAGCTGGAACTCCAGCTCCTCTTCGTTCCGCGCCCCAAGAACTCTACTGACGAAGATATGCCCAAGAGCATGAACTCGTGCATCAGGGAGCTGAAGGCATCGGAGGAGAGACTGTCCCGCAATTGGGAGGGCCATTTGAGCCAGCAAGGGGGCGACTGCCCCGTAAGTTAACTCGAGCACCGGTGCAAGTGGGCAACCAACGGCTAACAATTGTGGAATTAGTACTGGCGTCGTCGATACTTCAAGCTGGTGGGCGCCAAGCTGACGGCTTATCACGAGGCAACCCGTCAGCCCCGAGCCACGATCAATCTCTCCAACGCCAAGCGGCTGATTGACGATCGGAGGGACCTGACGAAGAAGGAGACGGTGAGCACGGGTGGCCAGCGCCGCAGGTCTGCCTTTGCCGAGGAAGAAGAGGGCTACATGTTCGTCGAAGAGGGCTTCCGCATCCGATTCAACAACGGCGAGGTGATTGACTTCTACGCCGACACTGCCGAGGACAAGGAAACCTGGATGAAGGTCCTCTCTGATGTGATTGGGCGAGGCGAAGGGGCCGCAGATGAGGACAACAATGGCATTCGATCGCGGGCGAAGTGGTGCGAGATTGTCCTTAAGCGGGAGGAGCAGCTACGCCGCCGATCTGAGGGCCGTCGCATCCACTCTCGGACCAAGAGCACGCTCACTTGATGCCAGTCTGTTTGCGGCGATGACGACGACGGATAGACGGGATTTGCCCACGGCATGCAGCACGGTCTCTTAATTCATGAGCAGGTCTGGAGCCAGGAGTTTGCGGCCGCCAGGGAAATGGCATTGCTGCGCTTGTCTTCAGTGCTCGTCGTGCCAGCCTATCGTCTGCGAGGACTGCACTTTTCTTTCATTGTTGCTTCGATGAAGCCGGAGCGGTTATCAGGGTGGCACGCAGGAAACGATTGCCGGCGTCGACGGCGTTTCTTTTGTACTTTGTATAGAGGGTGCCATGTAGCGCCTTCGACTGTACGTACGAATTATGTATTAAGACAGTAGAGGTTATATTGAATCTTGTGCGATCATTAGCACGTAGATGAAGCGATGAAAGTATACGGGTGCGAGTAAGGTAGGCAAGTTACGTGCTCGGGGCCCACGTGATGCTGTCTACCCGTACGTCAAGCTGGTGTGCTGTGGGGAGAGGCCTGTGGAGGGGCTCGCTCAGGGAGGGGAGCTGGCCGAGGCGCAGTCCCAGGCTCTGGAGCTGGCGGGTTTCATCCACTCCACTCCACTCCTGAGCCTCTCAGCCTCCCACAGCGCTCCTTGTACCTGCATCCAACCGCAGCAGCATTGCTACTTGGACCACGAGCACGCGAGCCAGCATCGCATCGCGGCCGTCAGACTTTCCGTCTCGCTCTCCTCTTCCCTCCACCTATCCCGTTCTCAGCGTGCCTCGGCTGCCGCACATACCGTCATCATGGCAGGCCGCTTCGTCAGGGCGTCCAAGTATCGTGAGTACCGTCGCAAGCTGGCCGCCGCTACGCCAGGAGATTCTGCTGACGCCAGCCCGCCACAACAGGACACGTCTTCGGAAAGTCGACGAGGAAAGACTCGTGCTACGACAACTTGCACATCAGTCGCAATGCGTGGGACACAAACCTCGTCAAGGTGCGAACGCGGCGGCCTCTTCCCTCCAATCCCCGCGCCACGCTGACGACGGGACACTGTTTAGGCCAACCCCGAGTATCTATCCGTCAATTGGGATTCGTCTGGCGGCGGCGCCTTTGCTGTCATTCCCTTGAACGAGAAGGGAAAGCTCCCTGATCAGATTCCGCTGTTCCGAGGACATACCGCTTCCGTTCTCGACACCGACTGGTTTGTCCGCCCCTTTTCTGTCCTGGGCTCTCTCACAGCCGCTGACCTCTCCGAAGGAACCCTTTCAACGACCGCATCGTCGCCTCAGCCTCCGAGGACGGGAAGGTGTTCTTGTGGGAGGTCCCGCAAGACTTTACTCTGTACACCGATGCCGAGGAGATTGTCGATGTAGCGCCCGTTAGCAAGTTGGGAGGCCATTCGAGGTAGGTGGAAATGCTCGCATGCAACATGCCACGCAGCGCTGACTCGCTACCTATCAGAAAAGTCGGGCAGGTCCTGTTCAACCCCTCGGCCGAAGGCATCCTTGCTTCCGCCTCCGGCGACTTCACCATCAAGATCTGGGACGTCAACACCGGACAGGCGCCCCTGACGCTCAAACACGGCGACATTGTGCAGAGCTTGTCATGGAATGCGGCTGGCAGCATGCTTGTGACGACGTCGCGTGACAAGAAGATTCGCGTGTGGGATGTCCGTCAAGAGAAGCCAGTACACGAGGCCCCTGGCCATGGCGGAGCCAAAAATAGCAGAGCAGTGTGGATGGGCGAGCACAACCGCTTCGCCACGACCGGCTTCTCTCGGATGAGTGAGCGACAGGTTGCTCTGTGGGAGCCTGGCCGATCGGACCCCATTGGCGGGTTTACCATGCTGGACTCCATCTCTGGTGTCTGCATGCCGTTCTGGGGTGCGCAATACCTCCATTCGCGTTTGTAGAATCGCAAGGCGTGACGATGCTGACTGAAGACAGATGACGGCTCTAACTGCCTGTATCTTGCTGGCAAGGGGTAAGCGCACTTCTCTTAAAGATCCATGCCACCGACTGACACTCCGCAGTGACGGCAACATTCGCTACTTCGAGTACGAAAACGACAAGTTCGAATTCCTCAGCGAGTATAAGTCGCCTGATCCACAGCGAGGCATTGCCTTTATCCCTCGACGTGGTATTAATGTAAGACCTTTCACGTAGCATCCTTTGCAAACGTGCCCAAGGCCAGGCTGACAAGAGCAGGTTCATGAGAACGAAGTCATGCGGGCATACAAGACGGTCAACGACTCCTATATCGAGCCCATCTCCTTCACGGTGCCCCGACGCGCGGAGACCTTCCAGGCGGACATCTTCCCCCCAGCCATTGGCACCAAGCCTGCCAGCAGCAGCAAGGAATGGTTCGACGGCAAGACTGGGATCCCTTCCAAGATTGACCTGGAAAGTGTCTACGAGGGCACTGCGCCCAAGGAGGTCCCGTCTGACTACAAGCCTCCCGCCCAGCCTGCACCAGCCCCTGCTGCGAAGCCTGAGCCCATCAAAGAGGAGCCAAAGGCGGAGCAGCCTAAGCCCGCCGTCGCTTTCCGGGGACCGCCGCCAACCATGAATGAGCAGAAGGGCTCCATCTCTGCCATGGCCAACAAGTTCCAGGACGACGAGGACGAGGAGGAGGACGACGATGAGACGTCTAGCTTTGAGGAAGTCTCCCGGCCAGCGCAGCGGAACACGATGCCCGTCCGCTCTGAACCGAAACCTATCGCGGTGCCTGCCAAGACCCAGTCAGCACCGGCACCCGCACCCGCTGCCGTGCCTTCGCCGGCGAAGCCTTCGTCCCCAATCAAGACGCCAACGACGACGTCTGCGCCGGCTGCCACATCATCCACCTCGTCCTCCGGCGGCGTTGAGTCGTCCCTGGACCAGATCAAGGCGCTCATTGAAAATCAGACCAAGATCATCACGGCGCAAAACGACAAGATTGGCCTGCTGGCTGCGGAAGTCGAGTCGCTGAAGAAGAAGGTGGGCTCGGGCTCGCAGGACCAGAGCGAGCGAATCCGACAATTAGAGCTGGAGTTGGAGGAGGCGCGTTCGTGAATATCCGGTCAGCGGAGTTGAGGGGTCCTTGGAAACGGGGCGGGCTGGTAGGCGGGAGTCGGAGCATTGCTGCAGCGAACTGTATACCGAGCGCGGAAACTGAGTTGCGGAACTGCTGACCTCTTGCGCGCTGGTGATGAATCGTTGATGGGCTTGAGTGTTTGCTCTGTATGTGCCGTCGTGATCGTCGTGATCGGACCCTCTTGCCAAGATCGCGTCCAGAACATCGCGCCTGATTATGTTTCGCGAAAGGCACGTAGCATTCTGCTGCTCTTGTATAAGACGATGGTGTTTCTAAGATCAGTATGCTTCGTCAAGCAGACATCGTTCAAGCAGAGGGGTGAATTCGAGGCGTGGACAGGTCACTATGTGTTGAACAGCCAGTAGTGCGACCGGTCAAACTTTACAGCCGACAACATCACTGCATACCGCATACCAGAGGAGTTTTCTGCTGCCAGTAGAGAGGATGAGAATATATAGGTTTCCCCTTCTTCTGCAACAAATTGTCGGCATGAAGGGTGCTGTATATTCATGGAGGCGCACTCCGGCAAAACAGAGGTAGCTACCCTACACCCATATTCAGATCAACCGCCGACTTGAGCGACGATCTATACACAGCACTTCTGTAACACGAAGAGCCCTGATAGACACCCCTACGAGCACCTCTACACAAACGCCAACAACGCACGGCGCCGGCGTCACTCTCACTTGCCGTCTACCACCGGGCTGCCTGCCGAGAACCCTGGCCGAACCTCTTCACGCTGATCCCTCAAGGCATTGTGCGCACCGATCACATAGCCCGGCGATCAAACGGATATGCGAGTGCCAGACGTGACATGTGGAACTGTTATTCTCCGTGGGAGGGTCTGCATGCGGGTGACAATTCCAGTTTTCTGGCTGTGCAATGCGTGTATATGATTGCGTGCCGTTGCGTCCGGCTCGCCACTGCCTTGGAGAGTTCACCAACGGCATAAACTTGGCATCTATCTTGGTTTCAGAAAAAAGATGCTGCGGATGCTGTTGGTACGTTGTCACGGTGGCAAGCAAGTTGATCCACGCCACAGCTTCCCTGTGCAAGATGGCGAGTGGCCTTGAGGTTGAGGCAACAACCCACGGTACATTGCATCGGCCAACGACACCCAGGGACGGAGCGACGGCACCTTATGCAACAGGGACCAGGGCATGGGCAGACCCGGTGGCGCTGCGAGGACGACAGTCTGTGTGAGGTTTCAGAATCGGACTAGAGAGGTCACCCAGCGGCTAGCTTACTGTTCTTGTCCTTCGCAGACAAAGAAAAGCAACCACTCGGAACGTTAGCATAAGGGAACAAGAATTAACATAATTTGGTTCGGTATGTGTTAGCCATGAGTCTGTGAAACAAGCGTCGGGACGCTTTCCGGCAGCCAGAACTTGCACGTGTTCGGTTGTTCTCTGCCGCAACTGAAGCTCATTGCCACCAACAACAGGTAAAACATCATCGACGCTTGGCCCCAGCCCAAAGACTTTGGAAAGCAGTGACAGACGATGTCCTCGAACGCCACAGTCCCCTCGCCGCGAAGTCGAGGTCCTGATTCGGCGACCAGTTCCTAGCATGCTGATTAGCCGGACACTGACCGCTTGGGCGGGATTCTGAAACGCTATCGTCCTCTTGCTCAGACTCATCATTTACGACAGATCTCGAACAGTGGAAAAGAGAGTGTATTGGTCTTCGCCGTCCACGAATGACAAGTCGCAGCGCTCTGTCATTGTTATGCTGGGCAAGGGGGCGACAAGCCCTATCTGTCAGGGCGATAGGTTGAACGTTTGGAGGCAATCACCAGCTGTCATGCCGAGCTTCAGACCTGACCCTGGCAGCCCGTGCAGATGGCGGCAGTTAGGATCCCTATGACTGACCCCATTAGACCTCTCCGTCTGCTCTGGGTCGAACGGCTGGGGAGGGGCGCCGATGGCGACTTGAGAACCATGCTTGGAGGCCTCGACCTCGGCTCCGATGCAGCAGCAACTTCTTGCCCACATCAGGATTCTGCCGACTGCTGCCAAAGCGACGGTGACTTGCCACGGATAGCTCGCTCAGCCCGCGCTGACATGTCGACGCCGGATCCCTACCAGTGTTCAACCGACCTGTCAACGACACGAAAGCTCCGGGCACTTTGGACGAGCGATGCCCCAGCTGGGACATCCCTGACAGGTATTCGGACAACATTCAAACCGGCCGTCGACGGTTCGGGCTGCATCCCCTCACGAGTCTTGACGGCCCTTCCAGAACAAGGCTGAGACAGACCCTCGCTCGTTTCATGACGACAGTCTTGGGGACAAAGTTTCGGCTTACTTGGCACGCGCAGAAGGACCCATCCTGTAGGGCGCTAATGCCTTCGATCGTAGTCGGCCGTGGGACCCCGACTTGAAGAGCGAGGGCGGCGTGGGACCGAGTCGGTTGTCATGGCTAGCAGCCCGCGAAAATACGAAACAGATGTCGAAGCCGCGGATGTAGCGCGCTGTGTGCCCTGCTTCGTGGATGCGTGGGCGATCGGCGGTCGGAGAGTTCATGCAAGGCACACCAATGAGGGCGACCCGTGACCCATAGTCCGTGCCGTCATGTACGAGTATGTCGACAACGGCGGTGGGTGGAGGCAGCGGCGGGCGGTGGAGGCGATGGCGGAGGAGGCCGACGGGCGATGTTTCGCAGGTCCAGGGACTTGGGATTGTTTCAGGTTCTTCAGTTGGTATCAGCCTCGCGAACGGAGCTCGATGCGAGATGTGGCTAGAGCCGCAACGAGGCGGGGGAACGTGCGTTGCAAGAGTGGGTAATCGACAAACGGCACGGCGGAAAATGCAGCTCGGGAAGCCAGAACGGTGAAGTAGCGAGGGACCAAGGACGGTTTCTTGCATTAGTTTGGAGGATCGAGTCGGCCCTACGATGGAGGAGGAGGTGGCTGACGTTGGGGATCACCTCTTCCTTGAGGTCATGGCGTTGATGGATGCAGAGAAATGCTTGCCAAGGAAGGTATAGGAAGCATGGTGTTCTTTTTGGGGCACGGCAACCGGACAGGAAGATAGGCTGCTGTCATGAGATCCTAGCAGAGCCGTACCGGTGAAACAAACGCTATTTGCAGAAACTTGTTCCCCTCGCCCTCGGTTTGGCGCCTAGCACGGCAACTTCCCGTCTCCCGGGTCCTTGTTCCAAGAGCCTAGGGGTCATTGTTTCCCATACGAGGGCGCCAACTTCTTGGACTCATTCCCGGCGGTGGATTTCGACGTTCGACGTTGAAAAGCGGTGACATCTGGGGCAATGACACGGCAGTCGGGTTTCGTCGCGGATCCATCGCTGCGTCTGTTCTATTCTTGGCTACGTCCGGTCCGAAAAGCTGACCAGAACAGGCTGCTTTGCTAATTATAACGGCCGTTGTCTTTCGGCCAAGACATCCATCTAGATGCCACGGGGACAAGAAGCACAATTCTCGGAGCCCAATCAACAGGTAGTCGCGGACTCATCCCGGTCCTGGGCCGCACATCGGTTGTCGAGGGGCTCTTCAAGCCGCTGATTGGCCCCCGGACCTTAAGCTTAGCCTAATTTTGGCTCAAGTGTGGCTCTGAAACTGATCCCGATGGCTTCGCGAGCAGCTGGCTGGTTTGTTTTGCGGTTGCACAGCAGAGCCAGCCCTCCAAGCCGCTGCTCGCAGATTGGCGAGCGTTTCGTCTTTCATGCAATGTGCAAAAGCAATGCAGTCCGGTCCAATCCCGCCCCTCCATCAAGGGCGGCGACTCTGCCGTTATGCTTGCCAGGCCTGGGATGCGAATCTGCACCTTCTCGGCGTTTCGTTTCCATCATCGCGTGGCGATGCTGGGCGTCTCCTCCAGTTGTCGGTTAGGGCTACTGATCGCGCGTGAGAGCGCTGCTTAGTCGTTCTTTCACCAGCGAGTCGATTTTTCCTTTAAGATTGCAAAGGGGGTCTGCAGATGTCACCCACAGTGAGCCGTCACAATGGACCCAGCGGTACCTGACGCTAGTCCAAGCCGCCGCCGCCAAAGCTCTTCGTTCGACGGGAGACAACGCGCTGTTCCCACAGCGGATGCGCTGCCCAGTCGGCGGCAGTTGCTGTGCTGATGCCGACGTCCCGGGCGCGCCTGCAAGAATGCTGTCGACTAGCCGGGCGAGGCGGTCAAGCACCGCGTGATGGTGTTTCGAACGCTGAACTCATAGAATTGAATAATTCGCCGTGGTTGATATGAGCCAGAAGCACCCGGCTGTACGAGTAGGGAGTAACTGACTTAGTCATCGCGACGAGGCTTAGTGGAGGGTCGTGTGAGTGGGTGGGAGTGTGGTCCTCGCTCCAGTCTGCAGTGGCTCGCGATACGCACGATGACAGCCACTGGCTTCGTCAATTCTGCTTTGGGCTTGGGCGCTTCCTGCCTTGCCTTGCCTTGCACCCAATGAGCGCCGATGTGATTGAGCATTCATAGGTCCCCAAGCACGCGAATGTTGGCGCGGCCCCCAGCTCGAAAACACAGCGAGACTCGTTACACGGCGGGAGAGCTGGAAATTAGTGGCCGCTCGTAGGTCAAAGCTTGTTTCCTACTAGACAGATCATATGTACTCGGTATAAGTCATGCAAATAACCGCAGAATCCACACCTGCCTCGGGAGCAGAGCAGACGCAGTCTGGCTGTTATTTCTGGGGCGTGTCCTCGTCTCACGGTGTAGATATGCGCTGCTGCCGGTCCTTGGTTTTGTCTTGCTGGTAGGTCGATTGGTAGTAGCTCGATTGTTGCGTCGGTTGAGTACTGCTGAAGAGTCCCTACAGCTAGAACTACCCGAAAGGTGTTCGCGCTCCATAGAGCGGTTGCTCTCTCGAGCCAGCAGAGAGAATCGACTTTCAGTGTCGCACAGCCGACCGTGAGCTGGCGAGCATGCGATGGAAGCGGCTGCACCGCCTCGGGGAGCCGTCGCTGGGGCCATCGACGATGTCAGGGCCTGGCTCGCCTTCTGCCAACCTGCGTTGGCGCGTGGGGATGGAGGGGCGTGCGACTTCTGAAGCAGCCACTCAGAGGGCGGGTACAACTAGCGACGGGGTCTAGCCCAGGGGGCCGACTCTGGAGCACTGCACCAGGCGTGTTTCACATTGAACTGGTCCTCTCCTCCCGCTTCGACGACGCAGGGGTCTGCGTGCCAGCGCGCCGTCGACGGGCCAGTGTTGGCTTGAGCCTACCCGCCATATCCTCGCCTGCCTCGTCAGAGTGTCGCAAAGGCGGTTCGACGCGGCTGGCCGGGCATTGTCGAATTCGCCATGAGCCGAGGCCATTGGCAAGAGAAGTGACGTGATACCTCTCGGGCCGTCGAGTCCCGCGCTGATGCCGGTACTCGTCGACGGGTCGCGCGAAACGCAACCATTCCTGCCCGAGCCACTCACCGTTCGCCCCTCGTACTCGCACACGTCTACGAAATATGCATCTACGCATCGGCAGGTTGGAGTTGTTCATACGAAGACCCGCTCACGGAATACAACCACCTGCCCGCGTTTGTGCGGCCAAGATGGTCCGCAGTGCAGCGTGCCAAAGCCCTTCTGTTGTGTCTTGACGTCCCCCGAACTCATCCAGCGAGAAGCGAGGGCTGGCCAGCCGAGAATGCGCCGCAACATGGCGGGGCCGTAATCTCGGTGCACAGCCATGGTGTGAACATGACTTATCAATCTGTTTAGGAAAATTGGAACAGGCGCTCCTTCGTACGAGGCTACCAGCTCAGCTTGCTCGCATGAGGAATACGGATGACGGACGACGCAAAATCGCCGTTGCCCGTGGACGTAATCCAACTTGAACGCGGATCTGGCACAGTTGAGGCCACGGGCTAGGTCAAGCTTTACTTCTCGTATAATCCTTACTGTACGTGCAGTCGCTTGCTTTGAGAATCCATGGCGGAAGCGCAGCCAACGAGGCCCTCTTCGCAACGATCGTCTCGCCACCGACCGCCGTTCTCAGCACCGCGAGAGGAGACGAGAGGTGCTAGCCACGGCGGACTAGATTGTGTATGGATTACGCTGAGTTGTGCAGTAACCTGCGAGAGCCGTCATCCTTGTCTACATATCGTAGTCGCTGCTTTGGCCAGCTGTGGGCGATTCATGCCGACTGGGGTCTGCCCTGCACAGACTTTACCTGTCTGCCGGCCGCAGGTTGGACAACAAGCAGAGAGCGCGCCAACAAGAGCTCGCCTGGCCCGGGGCCACGGCTAGGCCGTTCTCCTCGTCGGCCAGCCGCCGTCCCTCCAGACCTGGCTGTCCCGATTTTGGAGCGGATTGGCCCAAAACGTCGTCTCACGAACCGCCAGGTGGCCGAGGGTTTGCCAGGCCGATGCCTCGTGAGCCCGAGTCGACGGCGGCATGGTGAGGGACGCGAGAACCAGACGAGAATGAGGCCGAGCACCTGAGCTTCGATGGTGTTGTTGCTATCCCATTTCCGCTTTGCCCAGTCAGTCAGTCAGCTCCGACGTTGTCGGCGAGGGGCGTGCCATTAGCCGGGCAAGGGGAACGAGCGCTCGATAGCCTCTGGTGGGTTGTTGACAACCGGCAGGCTACCTACCCACTGACGCTGACCAGAATAGCATCGCACGGAGCACGCCTCTGTGCGCCTGCAGCAGCCGGCACTGGGCCTGTGCTCAAAGCCAAGGTCACGGTCGGTCGATGCCAATCCACAGGCCGACATTGTCGGGCTATGGCCAGGAATGCGGCAGCAGCCGTGGTGGTGGTGGGAGATGCGTGCAATTACTCCGACTCCCTCGGTGCCGGCCGTGTGCGCGGGAATGGACGCATCTCGACTGGCAATGGCGGCTCCAACGAAGCAGGCTCTGGCGCGAGTAGGGAGCCGGCCATCCAGCGCGCGTGAGAGCGCGCGAGCCGTGGACCGAAGCTGAGAAGCATGGATGGTGAGCATTTGGACCCCCCTCCCCCACCACGCCCTCGTCTCCCCACTCCACCCAGGCGCATCCCTGGCAGAGTGAAAATGGAGCCCGCCAGGGCAGATGGACCAGGAAGGGAGAGGCCCCCTTAGCACCGACCGACGCCAGGAAAAGGGCGACGAACTTGATCGTTGCGCCGGCCACGGGTGGGACCTGAGAGTGGACCGCACGAGTAATCCAATGTGAGCTCGTACCCGTAGTTGTGCAGAGACGGAGGAGCGAGGCTGGACGCTGTGGCTCGGGTCTGCTGCACGGTAAACCGCTGTCGCTGCTGCCCTGGCGCCGCTGCCCTGGCGCTACCGCCATAACGCCGCCGCCGCCACCCCTACCTTACCAGTGCCTCTAGGTTCTCGTGGTACCCAACCGACCACTGCGCTTCGCTCCCCTGTTCCTCCCAGAGCCCGCCGCGGAGCACAGGCGCTCGCTCCCGCTTCCCAACGCCATGACCGCGGCCGCCTCATTAAACCCCAGCAGCCCCCCAAATCGCCCGCGCTCCATCGTCGTTCCGAAATATCTCTGTTTCTTTTTTATTTCCTTCCCTCCCCCCTCCCTTCTCGTTCTCCTTCCAGACCTGGTGCGTTGTTGACCTGGTGCTCCTTTCCTTTCCCTTCTGGAGCCACGTCGTCGCACCCCCTAGTTCGCGTACGCCCACGTTCTCGCAACGAAAACCAGCTGGCTGATTGACGGGCTGCGATCCTCCTCGGGCTGGCGACGTCTTGTGCTCCTGACCGTGCCTTCGCCTTCGTTGCGAACTGATTTCGTTTCCGTCCCGTCGGGCTTCGCGCGCGAATCTCAGCTTCATCCCCTCGCTACAACGCCTCGACGGCCAACCGCACTCCTTTCCGCGACGACTCGAACCCATCGCTCGCTTGACGCAGTTGTTGGGTCTTGCCTCGCCGAGTGCAACTATTCCACCATCTATCCGGGCTGGCCTCGAACGTTCTCTCAGCATTTCCACCTTCTGTGGACGCATTTCCTCTTTCCAACTAGGCAGCGCCTCTCATCACCCTCCTACACACACCAGGTCGACGCGATTCCACGTTCGCGCGAAGTACGCCTGCGCCTCCATTGCCGAAGGACCACCCGGTGTATTGGGAACTGCCAATTGAAGATATCGGCAGCTCTTCTACTCGAGTTGAGCTTTTCAGGCCACGTCTGCGACCACCCTCCCCGGAGCCACGCCTCCCGTCCCCACGCTGGTGGACAAAGCGCAACGCCATGTACTCTCAACACGGGGCTATGGCGCCCCAGAAGCCCGAAACCTTCATGCTGAGCACTGAAGCGCAGCAGGCGTTGCCGCACGATGCTCAAGTCGCTCTCCAACAGGTTGACAACTGTGAGTTTTATTCCGACTGACTCGTCGCAGTGCGTTGCGTCTGACCCTGGCCGCAGTGAAATATTTCCTCATCTCTGCCCCTGTCGATTGGCAGCCCGATCAGTATATCCGCCGATTTCTCCTGCCGACGGGCGAGTATGTCTCGTGCGTATTGTGGTAAGTTGCGTGCCGAACGATGAGTTGCTGGGGATCCTATACTAAGCCTGGTCCAGGAACAATCTCTTCCACATTTCGGGTACCGATATTGTACGATGCCTTTCCTTCAGATTTCAGGCATTTGGCCGCCCGGTGAAGAATTCCAAAAAGTTCGAGGAGGGCATCTTTTCAGACCTGCGAAATCTCAAGTCGGGGACGGACGCCTCTCTGGAGGAGCCGAAAAGCGCTTTCCTTGACTTTCTCTACAAAAACAACTGCATTCGAACGCAGAAGAAGCAAAAGGTCTTCTACTGGTATAGCGTACCGCACGACCGCTTGTTCTTGGACGCGCTCGAGCGCGATCTGAAGCGAGAGAAGATGGGACAAGAGGCCACCACCGTCGCCGTTAGCGAGCCTGCCCTCTCGTTCCAGTACGACTCGTCTCAGTCGCTGTATGAGCAGTTGACCAAGACGCAACAAGCCAACTCTTCCTCCTTCAACGCCCAGCAACAGGCTTCTTTTTCCCAGAGCCAGTCCACATCGCCAGTCATGAGGGCTATGGATTCGATGCCCCCCCCGCCAACCATGATGCCGCAAACGATGCCCCCTCTGGCGGAGGGGATGGAGACCATGGGATCGTACGATTCAATGCCCATGCAGGCCGCCGTATCTCAGCAGCCTCAGCCGGTCAAGAGAGATCCTGACTTCACCCGTGTTCAATACAATCAGAACGGTGTGCCCATCACTCACGGCCACCAGCGACACGCCTCAATGCCAGCGTACGGCTTGGAATATTCGCCTGCCCCGTCATTCGTCTCTTCACAATACGAGGACTACAACAACCGTGGTATTTCGTTTGAGCCCATCACACCTCCTCAGCAAGCTCTGGGCATGGCGAACGAGCCTGCCTACATTGCAAACGAAGAGACGGGCCTCTATTCTGCCATTCCCGACCACATGTCCACCATGAACGGCCTCAATGGCATGGTGCAGCTCCCTCCCTCCAACTTGGCTGGATCTCAGTTCAGTCGGCCTTACGGCACCAACAACGTCTACTCTGTCATCGAAGGCTCGCCGACATATAAGCAGAGAAGACGACGGTCATCCATCCCGCCCGGCATGTCGGCAATGGGCGCCCCACCGGTAACGAATAGTGCCGTCCACAGACCCTCTGACCTCAGAAGGTCTGTGTCTGCCTCGGTCGGGCCGCTTGCTGAAGGCGATGAGTCGGCCAACAATTCACCTCCCGGCTTGTCGTACAGCGCGTCCATGACCAGCCAGCAGCGTGGGGACATGATTGACATGTCCCGACACGGCACCCCTCTGTCCACTGTGGACGGCAGCCCGGCTCTCAACCCCATGACCCTCCAAGACTACCCCCATGCGGACGACTACTCTGGCGACGGCTCCATCAAGGACCATCGTCGCACCGTGTCTGGTCCAAACAACGTGGTTCGCCGAGCACGCTCGGCCACCGTCATGGAGCTTGGTCCCTACCCTCACAAGTCGCACTCGTGCCCCATTCCAACCTGCGGCCGCCTGTTCAAGCGTCTAGAGCACCTGAAGCGGTAAGAAGCAACCTAACGTTTCTTTTGTCACTATACACCTACCGTGCCGGAATCTGACTTCATGCCATAGACATGTGAGAACACACACACAAGAAAAGCCCTACATCTGCCCACATTGTAGCAAAGCATTCTCCAGATCGGACAACCTTGCACAGTATGATCCCTCATTTGCTTAATTGTCTTTCCTTCGTCGAACCCGACTCTTGCTGTGCCGCAACCTTTTGCGAATCTGCAGCATCTAGAGCGACGGCCTCTTTCAACCGTAGTCTAGCAGCAACCACTAACGCACATTTGCTTATAGACACAAGCGAACCCACAGCCGCGAGGATGGTGGTGATGGCTCCTTCAATATGTCGGCCGAAGAGGAGGAAGACCTCTCTGGCGAGGACCACCTTGGTTCTCTCGAGGAGGCGTCGCCAACTTCCGAGATGGCGTATGTGCCTGTGTCGCTCAACTCCTCGGCCGCTGAACCGACTTCATCTCATGGTGCAAATCCCAACATGAGCCAGAATCAAACGTTCAACAGCCTCCAAACCCTCAGCATGCCGATGACCATCAGCCAGCCGGCTACCCTCAACGGTGTCATGTAGGCGCGCTGATCTCACCCGAGATGTCTCAGCATTTCCCTTCAACCACGGCAGCTTTCCAACTCCGACTCGACTGTTCGAACAAGACTTGAACCGAATGGCTTCCAGGCCATTTGCTCCTACTTTCCATTTCGTCTACTTTTCCTTATCCACCGCGCCACCGATTACCACTGGAACCGCCTGTACAGCAGTGATAATAGGAGCGGCGTTATAGACACGGGCTCGGAGACCATCTCACCACTCGGCCACTGGGCGGAACAAAGGAGACTTTCGTCAATGGCGCGAGGTGGTCAATAAAGCATTTGTATATTTAGTTGGTTTAACTTGAAGGCACATTTAGGGGGGTCACAGGTTTAAAGTGACGAAGGGACTGTTCCCGAGTAGATGGATGTAGGCTTTACGAGAAATCTGACAATCATAACATTGTTCATGTTGCAGTCTCAAATGTCGTTTGATGGCCCTTCAAGATAAATCCCGGGAGACGTGCCTATGGCGTGTCTCTTTTGTGCCTCCATCTCCATCCTGACCAACGCAAGCGCTTCGGCTTCCGCCTAGCCATTCTCTCACGGTCGTGGCCATCGGCTCATCACCGCCGGCTCTCTCTCAGCAAGTGTCTGGGAAGCCTGCTGCCTGCAAAATACAAGGTCTTTTTTGCAGAGCAACCAAAAAGCAAATGGTGATGGGCTACGTGCCTTTCTACGCAACTTGGCGTCGGGCCACTTCAAGCTCTCGTCCTGGTGGGATAAGCACGGGGATTCTTGTTCACAGGAATAATTGATAAGGTGCCCACGCCCCAAGATCGTTAGGTTGAGGAGGACATTGGGCCCTGGCGTTAGCGATCTGTCATTCAATCCTTTTCGGACATATGCGATGATTGCTCGGCTTGTCTGAATGCGGCCCTAGAGTTGTTTGGCCCGATTATCATGATCGATCAAAGTTGGCTCCTAAGGGTTGCGTATTGTTAAGGCTCGCAACCTCATATCAGCATGCCAAAGCGCGGGGAGAAGTTGCCAAGATGTGCGCTTCTGCCAGATCCTTGTGTGAGTGGAGTGATCCTGTGCGTAGTCTTAGTGCCTGTACAGCCCACCAGGTTGTAGGCGTGATACTTCTCTAGAAGCGTCGGGCCAATTACTGCATCAACTCGACCGTACTTCTTCTTTCGTGTAGAAATGTCGAAGAGCTCATCGTGGTTGTCTGGTCGCATCAAGTTCACAGTCTGCTGAAGCTCGTCCAGATTCTCTCTGAGAATATGGCCCAGCGGACCTCGAGGGATATTCCCCGACCGTCGAGTATTGACTAAAGCCCTTTTATGTTGGGCAAGCTTCTCTATACTGGCTTGTATTGACTGGTTGAACTCGATAATGTCAGACGTTAGACTCATAGTGCCTTCACGCACATGCTGGAGTCTGCCGACCGAGTCAAGGAATTCTTCGTGTTTGGTGAGTCCGATACGCTCAATGTCAGTCTCGCGGTCGTCCGAGTAGCGCGCGAGGCACTGAATCAGGTTCGATGTTTGGTTCGACGTGGTCGCTTCCTTCAAGACGGGAATCAGTTGATCGAGGAAGTCTGAGTCGGACGATGAAAGCATGATCTTGACAAGAGTTAGATCAGGGGAATGCGCTCATAAGAGCAGACAAATCACCTGCGGAACTACGGAGGCATAGCCATCGATCTCCGTGGGTCGTCGCGACATGCTTGCGAACCTTGCGGAACCGACGCAGATGGTCGGCAGCAGGCTCATCCAGACCTCGCGAAACGGTCGCCCCTCTGGTGTCGGATTTCTGTTTGCACCGCCTCCTTCATTCGCACTTGAGCCTTCGAGTCCAGTTACGCGCTGATTACCTAGGCTACCGTGGCAATCGTTTTGGCGAGCAAGAGTCTGGGATTCCCGACCTGCAGCACGCAGCCCGGCGATGATATGAGCAGAGACAGGCTTGAAGTTGAGCCGGGTGAGACAGATCGAGATGCAAGTGTGGGAGGAGGATGTTGGCTAGGAAGCTAGCGGATTGGAGCTCTTAAAGGTAGCAATTTGGAGGTTGACGCACAATCATCTACGAGCTCCGTAGAACGGTGGCTCGTGAGGCGCCCTTGGCGGCGTGAAGCTACCAGGAATCACGACGGAGGTGAATGGGGGGTGGGGGCTGTCAGAAGAGCGGCTTGTTGGGCACACGCAACCCGTTCTCAAGACTCCAACGCTACGAACGCGCCGTCGAGTTCAGATCACAAGCGTCAATGACCCAAGCACTGATCCAATACGATGAGGTCAGTTTCTTCGTCCAATCCCATCAATGATATGCCATGTCAATTCCAGCCCAATTGAAGCTCCAATTTGATGAATGGAGATGTTGCGCTTGATTGCGCCAAGATTGTAGCACCACAGCTTTTGCCCGCCGCTTTCAACGATGACGTCGGCAAATTCTGCATGGAAAAAAGAAGGACATGTCCAAATATAAAGAGCTCAGGGAAGGTTGAGTGACTGCAGTGGACTTCGAGCCCTCAAATTGTTGGAACTTGACAATTTAATTTCGCTATTAAGTTAGACTAGAAATTGCTCATGATTGGAGAAAGGACAGGCTGATCTAAGGATGAAGAAAGTACGAGTAAGCACAAAGTCTAGGTTTCATCGCGGCTGCTTGTTGTTGGACGAGTCTCAAAGCTGGGCTTTTGAAAACTGGAATACTCAGCTAGAGGGGTGTATTTCACAGCAGCACTTTCACCAAGGTACCGAGTGCCCAATTCCATGAGGCAGCCTCTGTATACTTGAACTCATAATTAGGGCCGTCTGGGTGCGCCGCGGGAAAGGATGAAGCACCCTGAGGCGGGCTCATGATTCGAAACCGCTCACGGCAGGCGGCACCTAGGTTATTCGGATAGTTCGTCTCAGCCTCGGCTTCGGCCGAGTCAGCCCCGTCACGAAACATATTCCTGCTGAGATAATCTCACACCCTATATTTACTGTGTCGCTATGGTCCTGTGCATACTAGCACCGGGGTGCCCGAACCTGTGGGCACCTTGAATGAAGAACGCAGGCCCATGCGAGTGAAGGGGCCAGGAGTGAGAACTGAGTGATTTCTCTATAAGGCAAGTCAGGGTCGTTGGCACGACAAATCAATCTCTCTACACGGCCTATGACGGCGTTGCGCATACCAATGCACCATCAGTGAGTTTCGCTTGAACAGGCAATGTTCTCGAGCGTGGCTGCGCATAACCGGCAGGGCGGCGTCGGCCTGGTCTGATTACCTATCCCCAAAGGGAAATTTGATCAGAGGAAGCACCCGGCAGGGTGGGTCAACGAGCACACGCGGTTTGCCCGGGAACGACCGTGTCAGGGTCCACGGTCGCTCGGTGTTGCGGGCCAGCGCTCAGGCCAGAGTTCCCGAACTCCGCAAGGCTGAGAGCACTGAAGCAATACCCGTTTGTCGCCGGTTTTTTCAAGTCCCGTGGACAGGTCTTCTGCGTCCGCGGACCCACCTTTGCCGGGAAGTTTTCTTGCGTCCATGGAAACGGCTCCCGCGAGAGCAGGAAAATGCGGAAGACGCGAAATGCCTCTTGTCCAGAGTAGACGGATCTGGCGGAAGTCCGGGCCGCAACGGGTTGTTTTTCCTGACTGGCGCAACGATTGTGATCATGGGATGCAGCTACACACCCAATGCACGCCCATGACCTCGAAGCGGCGGACTCGGTGCCGTCGATACCGGCCCCAGTTGCTGGCATAACGCCCGAGCATTCAGACGAGAGCTGTTGTGGCTACCGCGCAAGAGAGGTCTTTTGGTGGTCGTCGGGTGGCTTGATGGGTGGATATCGGCACGGGATTTGCGAAAACACCGACATGAATAGGCCGCTTCCATCAGCTGTCCCCGGGCGCAAACACCAGCTGTTCACACTGCCTGCGAAGGCTCGGGCCCGAGAAGAGAGTACAGAAAAGCCATGCACTCACACGGCATGACTAGGGGAAGTGTTGGCCTCAGCGACAATGCATAACTCCGGTCACAGACGGCGACGGCAACGACGGCACCGACGGCGGTTCGTACGGACGATTGAGATAGCGCCAGATGCAGATTTGCAGCGTTGAATACCTTGGCCAATCGTCGAACAACGAGAGGACTTGAAAGTGCAATTCGACCAGGGTTGGCTTTCCAGAACCCTGCTTCGCTCGCATCGACTTCCAGCAATGCTGCCGCCCCATGTGCGTCGCTCAGGGTGATGGCGGTACTCGTAATGGTTATGGCTCATGGTGATGCCGCCGCTTACGTGCGCACTGAGGTGGCAGTGCACGGGCTGAAACGGGCGACGGCTGTTGGCTGTCGTTCTCGCTCGCATTCTTCGCATCTCGCGTTTTGGGACCCGCCGAAAGCGAGAGCGAAGCGTGGCCGCGACCGCATCGGGCGTAGCGCCACGCTGCTTTTCCAGGGTTTGGCTCGCAAGGAGCTCGCATCGTTTTGACGAATTGGGGATGGTGGACGAGATCCTGCACTGGGAGAGATGCCGCGTGTCTACGGAGTTTTCGTAGGGATGCCATCCATGCAGGACCGACTGTCGACATTGGCGGAAAGAAGACCCTGGCATCTTATCCGGCTGCCTAACCAGATGGCCATGTTGCTGCCTCAATTGCCCGTGGACGTAATGGATCGAAAAGCAAATAAACCTCTGATGCCTGGAGCAATCTGCAAGCTCGCAGATAACGGTGCTCCGGCATCGTCATGGCGGCCAGATCGCGACGGCACTTCGATTGTTGGACGCCGGCGTCCATCGATAAGGCGTCGAGGACACGAACGTCGGAACCTTAAAGCGGCATCGCTCTCGATCCGAGACGCTGGGCCCAGCGGCCGGCGGGATCAGACAAGCGATGAGTCGAGTGGGGCCGGCCGCTGCTGTGGCTGCCTAGGTGGCTTTCTTGAGCGAAGGAGTCATCACTCTGGCTCAGCCCTACTAGCTCGCTGGGTGACGCGACGGTTTGACTTGCAGTCCGATGGCTTGCCGCAATCGCATCCGTCGGGTTGACATGCTACTGCGCCATGGATCAACGTCTACGAGGATCTGTACGGCGCATACGGGGGAGGCGGTGCTGCCGGGTGCCTGGCAGCAAGGGACTGCGGAGGAGACGTATGCGGCGTCGCATTCGAGATGCGACGAGTGCGACGACCGTGGCGCTGTGCCAACGAGGCGCATTGCAGGATGCGAGAGAGCGCCTGTGTTGTTGGGCGCACGCCTTGCGATTGATGCCGCCAAGCTGGGCGTGCACTCGGCCAACGAAGGGCGGGTTGTGACGAGCACGCCTTGCGGTGCCCATCCGTGACGGACATAACGACATCGACCGCAACCGCCAGATGTGACTCGAATGCTAGCGCAAGGTGAGTCTAGCCGGCCTCAATGATGAGAAATGAGTGGCCGGGTTGGAAATCCAGCGGTACCGGGCATAGGCGGACATAGAGCACACCTTCTTGGAATCACGGTGATTGATTAGAAACCCACCGCTCGGAGAAACGAGCCGTGGCGCCCAGCTTGGGGCCGGCCAAGGAGACTTGCAACCCACCGAAGCCCGCGGCCGGTGTACCGCGCGGCGCGAGGGTACCTGGCGGGCACAGCGAGGCCCGCGCGCGCGCCGCGTACCGCATGCGGCGGCGAGACACGGCCTGGCATAACGGCGCTTCGGATTTAGTCAGCGGCCATGGCGGAATGTCCACGGGCTGGCCGCACACGCCCTCGCCCGCTCGCGCTCGCGACGGCGTAAGCGCACCACCCTTACGGATTACCAACCCCTGCGGGTACCGCTCGGGTCCGCGTGCGCAAAGTCCGCTGCGAATGCGACAGGCGTCGTCGTCGGCGTCGCGGGCGCGCACGCAGCTGTCAGACCGAGTTAAAAGAATCCGGCCCCCCCCCGATCATCACAGCCGGCCTCCATCACATCTGAACCATCAACAACTGTCCAAACAAGCAAGCAGACAATCCTGTCACACGCAAACGCCTTTGATTGCCTGCATCACAACAGCTTCGGCCATATACCGCCTCGAGCACCTCATCTGCGCATCACCGCCTAGTCGCAGGCACCGTCTTGGCATCCCTGCAACGCAACGCCGGTACCCGCAATTGGCCGCCCTGCCTTGACTCACCACGGTCCACCATCGGCACCAACAAGCCCTTCACCTCTTTTTTAAAGCCGGCTCCGCCCAGCTTTCACAATGTCGACCGCAGCAGTTGCACGACCACAGTCGGCCTTTCAGTCTGGAAGCTCTCTCCTCAAGGCCGCCACCAAGAAGAACATGTCCATCACCCAGACCTACTACCTGGCCCACAAGGCCCGGGCAAAGCTCTCTCACGAGGCTGCCCAGCCCGACCACGACCTCCGCCTGCTGGTCGGACACGCCAACCTCCTCGACTCCCTGATGCTTGAGCTCGCCGACGCCGAGCGCGAGCAGGAGCGCTGGTTCAACCAGTCCGTCCGCGGCGCCAGCAAGACCCCCGACCGCCACGTGCAGTGGGCGGACCGCATCGTCGAGCAGCCCGAGGAGGAGTACGATGACGACTCCGACTCCGACTCCGACTTCGACTACGACGAGGAGGACGTCGAGATGACTTCTGCCGTCTCCGCCCGCACACCCGTCTACAGCACCAAGCCCGCCGAGCTCGACGAGGAGGAGATGGGCGACGACCTCGAGGAGGACTACGCCCAGCTCGAGCTTGTGCGAACTCCCTCGCACTCCAGCTCACCGCCCGAGCTTGTCGACCACGACTCGGAGGAATCCTCCGACGACGAGTCGATGCCCCCATCGCCTGCCGATGCCGCCCTGCCTTACAGCGAAAAGGAGGCCAAGGAAGAATCAATCTACGACGAGGAGTACTACGTCTCGCGGCGCAGCCCCGCACCCCTGGTATCGGCCATCTCGGTCTACTAGGCGCGCATCCTCTTCACGAACCACAATCTTCTCTACATGGCTTTCTTCTTTCGGGCACAGCGACGGCATAGCAAGGCGTTATCTAAAAGACACGATACCTCATGGGCATTTTACGGCGGGCAACATTTGTTTTATTACGGCATCAACTTTCACCACTCAAAGGGATATACAGTACATTTACACGAGGCATGGGATACATGGAAGACAACGAATGGTGTTATTTAAGAGGAACTGGTTGATGGAGGCGCCGCTCCCGGGTTCTCAAACAAGTTGAAACCAAGGTTGAGTGGTAGCGAATTGACTACTGGGCATTTACATTTACATAGCTACAAATCGGGGCACAGCCCCTTGAATTGAACAGAGTCGATTCAAACTCATCTCACTTCTCCTTTACTACGTGACCAGTGCTCAAGCATATGAGATCCTGTGACTTTTTTTTTTTCATTCTTC